>JANVCC010000048.1:16245883-16353780 GCA_025345505.1 Todiramphus chloris collaris | reverse complement strand
TTTTTTTTTTTTTTTGTTTTTTTTTTTGTTTTGGTTTTTTTTTTTGTTTTGGTTTTTTTTGTTTTGTTTTGTTTTTGGTTTTTTTTTACTGCCTGTGGTTCTCCACCCTGGAAAATCCTTCCTGCCTCCTCTTCCCACATGAGAAGTGGTAGTAGTGCTAGGGCTAGGAATGTGCTGAGTCCTAGGACCTGCTGTGGGGCATCCCTGTGTATCCTCAAACTCCCTGCGTCTAGACTCCCATACTCCTCAGCTGTGCCTGTCATCATGTCATACAGCCTGTTGCCCATTGCTGCCACCATGCTCTAGGATGGTGTTTGAAGAAACCCGGCATGACAGCCTGCTCTTTGCAGTAGGTAAGTTACAGAAAAGATACATTAGGAAGTGAAAGGCCATGAGGATATGTGTCTGTGTGCTGTGATGCCACCTTTGTGTTCTGAAATACCATGGCTTATGTCATATTGTGAGACACAGTGAAATGCTACTTCCAGCACAGCTCTTGAGGTATCTTTAGTTTTGGAAGAGGGTAGAAAACTTTAGTGATGAGGAGGAAAGCACTGAAGCCTCTCTGCCTTCTCCAGTGCAGCCATTTCATGCTGAGAAGGATGCTGTGAAGGGAAGTTGAGGAATGACCAAGAGAGCTCAGACTTTCTTCATTCCTGGCTGTAATACAGTGCTCTCCCATGCACCCAGAACATGCAGTCCCAGAGGGTTGCATCTGATGTTCTCTAGCAAGTCTTCCTACTTGGCTACTTTTGTCCTGGCCAGTTTTTATGGTGGGTCTTCCAACTACTGATGAAATAAATTAATCTTGGAGTTTTGAGTGGGAAGGTGAACTTTCTTCTCCCCTGCAGGAAAAAAGCAGAACAACAAGATGGGCTTCTCATCTCTTTAAGTAAGAGCATAACTCTGCAGCAGACTAAGTAAAATGAGGGAGTCTATGCTTTTCTGTATGTCAGAAGGTACTGCTCAACATCTGTGTCCCTGCTGAACAATGTTGTGTCTGGGTGTCTCCAAACTCATCTATTCAAGAGCAATGTGCCGCTCTGTCAGTGCCTGTGGGAACAAAACGAGGGCTTCCAGAGTGGGAAAATCAAGGGGAGAAGGACTGTTAACAGTGTTTATCAGGATTGTAGGTCCCCGTCTGTGAGGAAGATGGAGGCTGGTTTGACTATACAGTGGGAGTGTGCAGTTAGTGGATGGACATCATAAGAGCAAAAATCTGGAGTGGTAGATATGCGAGGGTGAGGATGGGGCCACAGTGTTTTCTCCTAGAAGCCTACAGCCTCATACAGGCATGCTATTCCTCGTGGTGGATCTCCTCTGGTAGGATGTATCATCATCAAATGAATGGGGCCTTTCCAAAACTTAATGCTTGTTAATTGTGCTCCCTTCCCAGCCCCCCTGCCCCCAGCTTTTAATTAGATCTTTTATCTCCAAGGAATTTTGGAGACAAAAATCACCTCTTTCTCTGAGCTATAAAAAAACAAAGTCAACTGTGCTACAGGCTGAGCAAATAGTAGAAAAGTGTTTTGCAATACTATCTGTATTAGGCCACTTCATTTTAAGCAAAGCACCTTTTAAAAGCAAGCTGTGAAGGACTGAGAAATGCCATGATATTCTTTGGGGGATTGAAATTCTTGGCTCTGATGAGTAGGCAACGTGTCTAGGAGAAAAGCAATGCCTTGGAGGGCTGCAGATGCAAGCAGACCCTGTGCCTGACATGCCTTTACTACTTCTGTAACACATCACTGAGTTGAGCAAATTTGTGCTTGGGGAGTTGAGCAGAGCTGAGGCTTAGAGATGCGCATTAGCAGAATGACAGCACCACTCATCTCCTCAGCTATGGCACTGTGTGCTCCAGGGGTATGTGGCTCAGTAGGAGGTGAACCCCTGTGAGCACAAAGTGCCTTGGCAAGTAACACAGAAAAGACAAGTCATCTTACTCTTACCAGTGATAGGATCTGATCTACCCCTCCCTCACTCTGGTCTGCTGACACATCCCTGAAGAAGACACTTTGTGTACCCTGAGCTTGCAGTTCCCATTAAGATTTCTACTCCTGACTAAACTGGAGTTAGCGTGGCTGGTACTGGTTGTCACGCAAGCTGTTGGATGTGTGTTTCGGCTCATAGCTGATGTGTAGGCATACATTTTATGAGGGACCTTCCTGCTCCTTTCCTCCCTCTTGCCAGCACTTTTGCAAAACCCTTCTGGGCGTAGATCATGAGCTGATGGAGATAAGGCTCCCTGTCCAGCATACTGGGAGCTTCTGAGTCCTGCCAGGCTGAAGCCCTCACTCTACACTCACACCACTTAGTTTTCCTGTTGCCCTGTTAATTTCACAGATACTTTTTACTATAATAACATCAAGTTTGTGCAGGACTGGAACGACACAAAATAGCTCTCCTTTTTGTTAGTCACTTCCTCAGCATCCCATCTGGGGGGACAGTGGCAGCTGAGTACTTAGCTCGTGGTTCTCTGTATCTCTGTATCTGGAAGGATTTTTTCATGTCTCTTCTTATCCTACAGTTTCATGAAAATAAATAAATAAATTGGAACAGAGGAAGTTCTTTGTCTTGGAAAGACAGAGAAGAGGACAAGTCCTCTGTCATGCTCCCTCCCAGGGCATGACCACCAAGCTGGGGGCAGCAAGGTAGCTCTGAGACCTTTCAGACTTGAGCCTTTTTTTTAATTTATTTTTTTTTTCCAAGCCAGACTGGTGTCGGTTAAAGACTGTGTTACTTGTTTTTGGCATTTCAACCTAGAAGCTATCAGAAAGAAATAGTTGGATGGGTGAATTTGTTTGGCATTTTTAGGCTTATTTCAGAAGCACATAGGATCAGTTTAGAGGAATTTTAACAGCGCAAGGAGTCTCCCAGAATTTTGTTTGCTTAATCAGGTTGAGAAATGAATTTCTTTTCTCCGTAAGTGTGCTCAGATTCTGAGGGCTCAGATTAGCCACATGCTGATCCAGGTAAACGTTTCTCTTGGTCAAGCTGTCTGTTCTAGCACAGCATTGTCAGACTTGTGCTATGTCATTAAACAGTTTTCTGGGAAAATCATTTAATTCAAAAGAAAGCTAAAAAACTTTGTTTTACCATGATCTATACAGTAGGTATTTCTGGTTTACCTTTGAAAGGGCATCTGCCCTGAAGTTATGCCCAAGTCTAATGAAAGAAGAGTGCAAGTAAGAAGTAGGTCCCTTGAATGTTTCATTGAAACAACTAAAAATTCTCCTTTTGGACTAGCCTAGTGACTGAAAATCAGTGATTTGTACCGTTTCACTCCCCTTTCTCAGTGTCTGATCTCTGCGACTTCTGATGGTTCTCAGGACCTTGAAGAATGAACTCAGCAATGTCCACAGAGCAGAACCCCAGACAGGCCAGTTGCATACCAGGCAGGGCTTTGTATGGGGAAAAAGGACCTGATGTAAAAGTGAATTGATTTGTTAATATTGATTCATTTTGTATTAGGTTGAACACTGATTGTTATGGGGTGCCTCATACATGGAAGAAGGAGAAAGCTCAGCTACCTGTCATACAGCTAGGCAGAGTCTGGCTGCCCATGGGTACAGGAGCAAACGCAGTTTTGCTTTAGAGGTCTTGTCAAAAGCCAGATGAAATCACTGCGAGATTCCCATTGCTTTTGTCATGTTTTAGCCAAGGTCCACAGGACAAGGTTTTTTCTTTTCAGATTTAACTGTTGTGGGCTGTGTTTAGGGTAGGAACATCATCTTTTAGTGCTTTACTGTTCTGTGTAAAGGCAGTAAGGTAACCTGAGTAAGTTCAATTGCCTGTACCATTTCTCCATATAGATAGAAACAACAGGCACAAGCTGACACAGGAGGTTCCACCTAAAGATGAGGAAAAACTTCTTTACAGTGAGGGTAATGAAGCACTGTAACAGTCTGCCCAGAGAGGTTGTGCAGTCTCCTTCTCTGGAGATATTTAAAACCCAGCCAGATGCAATCCTGGCAAACCTGTTTTGGTGGGAGGGTAGGACTAGATGATCTCTAGAGGTCCCTTCCAACTCCAATACATCTGTGATTCTGTAACAACATAAAATATGTATGATGATCTAGAGGTCTCTGATCTCCCTGTATCTTCTAAATAGTACTTGTGGAGGATGCTAGGCTACAGGAATTTTTTTCAGACATCTCAGAGTGATTTATTTATTTTTAAATTACATCTCCTTCACTGTTGAATAATTAACTGGTTTCAATATAGCTCAGGATGATTAAACTAGAATTCTGTTCAGATATTTTTGCTCTGGTGCAGAACACAGTTAAAACAGCTGGAGCTGTCAGACAGTTCTCTTGTCATGTTTAAAATTAAGCCTGGCTTACTGCCCCAGCTTGAAATAGAAAAGATAAGTGCAGTAAGTAGCTCACTATAGAAACGCAAGTGTCCTCTGCACAAATGTTTTATTGAAACAGTCTGATACTATGGTGTAGTTTTCTTAATCATCGTGGCCAAAATGGTCTTTTTATAATTTTGATCCTTTTTTTTTTCTTCATAAATACGCTTTTTCTTTAAATCTTTTGCCCCATGGAATTGTGAAGGGGCATTTGCATTAACTTCCTATGTCTCTTCTGCTTTGTTACCATTCTTCTCTTAGTATGCAAATGACTGATTAGAGGCATTTATGAGATAATGAAACAATTTAAATATGCAAATAATTCTTAGTGATGACCTATCTCTATCAAAACTCCTAGGAGGGAATGAGAGATGCCTACATTATTCCTGAGAATAAAAGTTGCCCTGGCACAGCAATATTTGCAGCCCTCTGACTCGCTGATCATTCCTCGCTGCTAATTCTGCAGTGCTGAAGAACAGGTCACACACACATTGAGTTTGCAGCGAGTACAGGAAACGAAAATTCTGCACAGGATTAATCCCTCCCCATTGCCTCCTGTGTTCAGCACACATTGTGTTTGCTTCTGCATGCACACAAGCGCTGAGGACTGGTGCTTGGAAAACCTTGTGGGTTTGGATAGTATCCATCATGCTGCCCAGCCAGGTGCTGTGGGAAATGACATAGCTGGAGGTGATGCTTTCTGTCAGGGTCTGCTGGAAAGCATTGGTTCTGCAGCTGGCAATCTGCACAGCCGGATGCCCGCTGCCAGCCCAGTACGAAGCTTTCAGGTTTCATGTCTTGGCAAATGTGTTGCTTTAACGCAGACACAGGTAGTAAGATCTTCACCTTAGCCAGCTTGGCAGAAGGAGCCTGGAGCTGAGAGCATTACAGTTTTGTAGAAAATCAGTGTTACATGGGGACATCAGCAGTTTTTAAGAACTGGATGTGGGTGGAACCCAGCACAAGTTCAGGATAAATATTTTTATTGTTATAGTGCTGCCAACAGAATATTATTCAGCTTCTGCCTTTAAAGCACTGGTTCACGTTTGCTAAATCCTGGGATTCATGAAGACCCTCCATGAAGGGGCTGGAAATAAAGTGGTTTTGTCCTCAGCAGCTTTGGGAGCCAGGGAAGAGGAGTTCTGCTCCCTGCAGTGCTGTTTCAGCATATAAAGAGATGGTTTTGCATGTAATGCCAGGCAAAAAGTGGACTGAGATAAGATATATTTTGCTTCAAACACAAAAAGTGATAGCTAAATAGCAAATTTAATTTTATCTGAAGTGATAACATTACTCAGTAGAGAGAAATGGATGTCTCCATCCAGGATACTCTGTAAAACACGTCCTTTTACTCAAGGCTTATCTTTACTTTGTATCTCAGGATTTTTTATTGGCTTCCTTAATTGTTTCTATTTTAGATAAGGAAAGAATCAATATCAAACCCCAAAGTGTAGGAGGTATCAATCATGATTTTTCAATTGAGTCATCTTAAAACAATGTTGCAGCTACTCAGGGGCATTTTTTTCCGTTATAACTTTGATCTCCTCTGCTCTTAGGAGACAAAAATAGAAAGATTCATGAGTGTTTTAGTAGAGCAGGGTTTTGAAGCAATATTGAGCTGTAGAAATTTACCATAATCACCCTTAAATGCTACAACAGCTGCCTCAGCTGGATCAAATGTTTAAAGCCTGTGTTTGGGAAGCCTCATGATTGTTATATTTTTTGAGCTATGTTTAAAAGGTGTAATGATAGGAGAGGAGTATAGCCACAGTGCTGCTCTGAACTGCTAAGCATATAGTTCCTTTCTCTGGCAGCTTCTGTTTCCCATCATGATTTTGTCAGTGAAAACTGGTTAAGAGAGGGGCCCACAGCTGCCAGACAGTGCTGGTGATATGCTGCTATAAGAGTTTACTTTAAGAACTTGTATAGCTCTTTAAGAACAAGCCATTCTATTTCATGATATAGTGTAACCCATCACACCTTTTTAAAAAAAGTTCTTTTTTTTAAATTATTTTTTTTAATAACCGAAGTGCCTGTGGCTTTGTTGCTCTGAATCTCTGATGTCTGAAATATCACATGCAGATAAAGTTGGTAATCTCTGTTACAAATGGAAGTATTGTCTCTTTTATTTCCTGCAGGATCTATTCCTTAATATCACCATGAGAATTAAAACCAAAAAGGTAATAAGGATGACAGAAGCAGTAGTCCATGACAGATCCTGCACCCTTTTTCTGTGTCAGGAAAGTGAAAAATCTTTCTTTACAATTCCAATAGTTGATCAAACAGTTGAAACTTCAAAGCAGAAGTCATCCTGAGAGGCACAGAGAAAATATTTTGGAACATCCTTTGTAGTGAATAAAGACTTATTTTAAAATATTTGTCAAGTGAAATGTATTTTTTCTGAAGATGGGACCTCTTGATATGCCTGTGAAAAAAAGGGAGTTTCTACCTGCCTTTGGACATGATCTTGGTCTTTTTGGATCAAGCTAATATGGTGTGCATCCCTTCTGGTTGGGGACCATTGTGATATCGGCATAGACCTGAGATGATGCTGAAGCCAGTAACAGAATAAGAAGGTGGTAATGAAAATCCCAAAAAAGGCATAGCTGGATTTCCATGGTAAGGAGTATCTTCTGGAATGCAGAAATGATTCTATAGAATAAAGTTTCAGTGCTCTGTAAAGTTGCAGACAAAGGGAGTAACTAACACAAGGTGACACTTCTTCTCCCAGTATTGTGACGGTTTTGAGAATCTGTGATTCAGTTCTAGTGTACAAACATATGGAGTGCTGACAGTGCCAGGTGCTCATTTAGAAAGGAAAAAAAAAAACCCCAAACAAAAAAGCATATATTAAACCCATAAAATCTTGTAAGAGACTGTACTTGCATTTTATTTTTCCTTCTCCGTTCTGAATAACTTTAAAATTTCCCACTTAACCTCCTGCCTGAAAACTTTATTTCTTTTTCAGCATAAAATGTAAGACTTATATAATCTTGTGACTCCAGGACATGGCACCTGTGAAAAACATCAGAGGAAGTGAGACGTGTCAGCACTGGCCCAGTGCTGGTCATCTTTCTTAAGGAGTCTCTTGAATGAGTTTTTGGAAGAACTAGCATAGAGAGTTATAAGCCAATTGTTTCTATTGACAAAGGAAAAAAAGAATAGGAGATTCCATTAGGCTATGCAGTTCATCTATAAAATCTGGTAATGTTAAACAAATATCTTTGAAATCTAATAATAATATGATATCATATGATACTGAAGAAAGTCTGCCTGAGCCATAGGACTTCCCCTGATAGGTAATATGGAGTGGGCTCACCAGTTTGTCTTCAGCACACTTTTGATGGGAGGCAAAGTAAATGTATTATTTTGGTATCTGGTATTGTTTTGTTTGGAAATTTTACTTTTCCATTCTGCAGCAAAGCATTTTTTTTTTCCTCATAAATATGAGGAAAAAATGTCTCAGGTGGAAAGTGCTCCAGCCCAAATTCATTTTGCTGTTGTAATGCAAAGTGCTGGAGGGCATTTGCTTTTCATATTCAGCACAACAAATAATCTCCCCTGCAATACAGGTAGCTGTATACTTTAGATGCAGCAATACCAACAGTGATGGTAAAACAAACGTCACATTAGAAAACACTTGAAAAGATAAGTGAATAAACTCTTCTTGGACTCTCAGCTCTGAATATAGGCAGGTGCTTTAAAACTAAGCTGTTCATATATTTAATGCAGTTACAGTGGTGATTCATTTCATGGAAAGAAAAGGGATATGCAACTTTTGCTGACTGCAGGGGACAAAGGGATGATCTGCTCCCCTGCTAGAAATTTAGCTCCTCTTCCTCCTCTGTGACAGCTGAGGGCTGCAGCTTGGGGAGTGGATGGAGAAGAGCTCACTTTAGTGGAGCTGGAGAGTGACTGGAGGACCACTCCTGTCTTCTGCAGGTGCTGCTGAGCTAGATCCCCTCTATTTGGGCAGCTAATGCCCTATGACTCTTTCAGTAACTGCGTGCACAGAAAAGGGTAAAGAGGCAAATTTGTTGTATGTTTTGCAGTTCTGCCTTCTTTTCCAGATGATTTTCATAAACCAAAGTGTTAAGGTTTAAGGTCACTCAAACCAGCAGCCAGCATAGCACCAGGACCTATGTGCAGAGCAGCAGGTCCTGTGGCTCAGAACTTCTTGACCTCCTTGTCCATGCCATGGGCATTAGCACAGTTCCCCAGCATCGCTGCACCACCTCACCCCCACCCCTGCTGCAAAACTCAGCCCACTCCCCAGCCCTCCTTCTCGCCATGGCAGACAGCACAGGGCTGCACTCAAACAGAACTGGGTTTGCTCCAGAAGTATTGCTTCTAAATGAATGCAGCATCTATATTTCTGGGTGTAGTCACAGTGCCCCATAATCCACCACAGGGTGGTATATAACAAAAAAGTTGGTTTAGAAAATGAAACAGCATACAACATTATTTCTTCTGTTACGTGGTACACTTCTACTAAAATAAACTCAAATGTATAGGTATATCATATAAGCAATAAAAAAAACCCCACATAAATGCATATGCAAAATTTTTCATCTTCAAACAGATAACTGCAGGTATATGCAAAATATCTCTTAAAATATCTCTTTTCTATCACACTGAAAACTTCATTTCTCAGTTGTACCCATCATATAACTTAACAGACACATATACAGCCTATTTTTCACACAGGCAGAAAATCTGTCACCATTGTTTGATTCCCTACCAATGTGGTTTTACTTTTAACCTTTGCTTTGAAATGCAGTCTTAATGTAGCCACACTGTATGTATATGTTCCATCAGGAATTAAAGTGTATCTTCTCCAAGCATGTGTTGCTTCCAGAGGAATTTTAATGCTTTGGTGCACAGAATTACAATATGGCCATTGTTTTCTGAGTGTTATAGCAGTGAAAATACCAGCCCAAATGGAATGTTTGTGACTACGAGTGTTCTGTTTCTCAGTTAGGTGTTTGCTATGCAAACTAGTTCCTGCAGAAAACAACATTAAAAGTATATTGACATATGTTGGTGTAGGTATGTATTTCATTTTTCTTACAGCTATGCTTCTGAAATAACAATGTAAGAAACTGTTTACATAGAAAAAAAAATAGCTTTATTATTATTATTATTTGTTCGCCAGAGATTTGCTTAACATTTAACCTTATCTTTTATCATTTCCTAAGTTTCTTTGCACTTGGGTAGCACCTTGCAGAAGTGGCCTGTTAAGTACAGGGCGTACATTTCAATTCTAGCTCAACAAATATTGTTACCTCTGGCCAAGCCACCTTACCCTGCTGGGCTTCTTCCCTGCAGGCTTCTGGGAGAGCATGAAGCACCATGACAGATGAAGAATTTGGGTTTTTAATAGTCTGTTCACGTTTCATTTTTTCTATATGCAGTAAGTGGTGATATTTTTTAGTTTGGAGATGGATGTAGAAAACAAGAGGTGATGTTTGTTCCATGTACTCTGTGTAACTCTCTTTAAAAAGAGCTTTCTGAGCTGATGAGTTGCTGTTTTATTCTGACAGAAACCAGATACCTATCAAGGATGGAGCAGTGATAATTTTTAATGAAGATCATAATGATTTTCATACAGTCCAGATGTCCCTCCCGTTGACAAATGTTTCAGTCTATGCTCTTTCAAAAACATAAAGAGAATAATGCAAAGAGAGTCTCTTTGTCTCCTGTGAAATGTAGATAGGTTTGAGGACATTTGTATTCTTGCTAACAGAAAAAACCCCCAAAACCCTACCTATAAAACCATTCCCTATTCTTCCTGTAACAACTGTTTTCTGTAAAGGGAAGCAAGTCATTTTGGAGGTAGTGTGAAGACACAGAGCTGTACCCAGAATCACAAGCCCCTTCATCCTGACACAGTACGACTCCAGGGAAGGAGCCACTGTGTGCTCTCATCCCAGTGCTCTGGGAGACATTTGTTAATGCAGTCTGTGATATTATGACTAAGGGAACTGCTTAGGCTCGTCATGGAAAAATTTGGTCATTAGTGAAGTTTGCACTGGGACTTGCTTGTTATCTCTTTGTGATAAAGAAGTTACCTAAGCCATAGTTTAAGAAGGTACAGGGAAAATGTCTGCATTTAAAAAATGGCTCTTGGTAGCTTTGAAGAAGCTGCTACTGGCATCCTCTAAATAAAAAGAATAATTTTGATAATGAAAAAAAAAAATTCTGTAATTCTGCTCAAGCTAGTGATGGCTGAAGGCTGGATTCCCCACAAAGGTCTCCATGTCCAGACATTTCCATATTCTTCCTTTTCTTTTGGTTAGGACCATGCTGAAAAATACCAGCTTCCTGATGTGAACGCAGCAAAGGACTCACTCCTGGCAGCCAAGTGGCCAAATGTTACAGAGCCTGAGCTCCCCTGGTGAGGTGGATACAAGGGCCCAGACCCCTTCCCAGCTTTCCAGTTCATGGGAACTATGTACACCATTGCTCTGGCTCCCCAGGGTAAGTTTGGCTGTATCTGCACCATGAAGGACTAGACTGCATGCAATGGCAGAGAGATGGAGGTGATGGATGAAGCTGATTGTCCCCTGGGTCGTGCTTGGGCAAACCAGGCTGCTGAGAGCCTGGCTTCAGCATCCACTGTCTGGGGGGAAGGGAAGTGTGTGAGGGAGACAGTGCCTACTGAAAGAGCTGTCCCCTGTCATGATGCAGATGAATGATGTATTTCTGGGACAAAAGAGAAGTAAAAAAGGGACAGAGCATGTTGGAGGCAGGTTGTGATGTCAAACTCCAGTGGGGACAATTACTAGCATCATCATGGGTTTACTCTTTGTGCTGATTTCCTAGAAGGATTTTTATTGCTGTATTTAAAGCTCTCTTGCTTTTGCTGGTAGATGCTCGTGCTGCAGTGTTATTGATTAGCTTATGTAGCCTGAGGGATGTCAGACTGTTGCCTTAAAAAAGAGCTAAGTCTGTGTCTTGGTCGTGGCTGGCTGTTGGAGAGATGTCAGGGGATTTAGTGAAAGCACCTCCAAAGCCTGTAGAGGAGCTGTAGAGCTGGCATTGCCCAGCAACCCAAGGCACAAGTGGCCCGGGGCTGCAATCAATACTGTCCAACATCTAAAAGTGTTTAAAAGATGAAAGAACCTCAAAAGGGAGATTAAAGACCACAGGAATTATTAAAAAGTGCCTTTGAAGTACCCAGCAATGTACAGACTATATCACTTACTTCTAAAGGCTGGAAAAAAATATAAGAATTCCTGTTTGATTCTCCAGGATCCCAGGCTGCCTGTGAGGATGAATGTTTGGGCTTGGAGCACGGTGTGAGTGAACCCACGGTGGAGACGGTCAGCTGCCGGGCTGGATGCCTTCGGGTGTCTGTTACTCACGCAGCCCTGCATCTGGCCCAGTCCTGCTGGGCAGGCAGAGCCCCCAGCCCTGGTGTGGTACAGCCGGGCTGAACAGTCCCCGCTAGCACTGAAATATGCTGAGGGAGTTTTTGTATTACTGGTAGAGGCAGTTGGAACACTTCAGGCTGTGCCTTTCGCCGTGTGTTTGGTTTATCTCCAGCTTGGAATATTTGTCTGTACAAACATATGAATGAACGGCAGTTTTAATTTTATTGTTCAAAACCTAAATTAGCACAGATGTGACATTATTTTGCCACCAGAAATTAAAATGACCTTTTCAAATGCTGAATTAAACCCACTCATTAGACAGCCACGTAAGAGGAGACTCTTTTGATGCCAGAGGGTCAGCCTTTCCTTCTAGGGAAAATGATGGTGGCACAGTTTATATGCTTGAGGGAAGGATCCAGATGTCAAGGCCATCCAGGGACCTTGACAAGCTTGAGGAGTGGGACCATGTGAACCTCATGAAGCTCTGCAAGGCCAAGTGCAAGGTCCTGCACTTGAACTGGGTCAATCCTCGGTATCAATACAGGCTGAGGGATGAAGGGATTGAGAGCAGCCCTGTAGAGAAAGACTTGGGGGTACTGATGGATGAAAAGCTGGACATGAGCTGACAATGTGTTGTCACAGCCCAGAAAACCAGTCATATCTTGGGCTGCATCAAAATAAGTGTTGCCAGCAAGTCAAGGGAGGTGATTCTGCCCCTCTATTCTGCTCTGGTGAGACCCCACCTGGAGCACTGTGTCCAGCTCTGGAATCCTCAGCATAAGAAAGACATGGATCTGTTTGAGCTGGTCCAGAGGAGGGCCAAAAGTAATGAGAGGGATGTAACACCTCTCCTATGAAGAAAGGCTGAGAGAGTTGGGGTTGTTCATCTTGGAGGAGAGAAGGCTCCATGGGAGACATTATTGCAGCCTTTCAGTATATAAAGGGGGTTTATAAAACAGGCTGAGAGACTTTTAAAAAAGGCCCATGGAGACAGGACTAGGAGCACCAGTTTTGAATTCAAAAAGAATAGATTTAGACAGGAGATTAAGGGAGGAATTCTTTACAGTGAGGGTTATGAGACCCTGGAATGAGGTGCCCAGAGACATCGTGGATACCCCCTCCCTGGAAGTATTCAAGGCTAGGTTGGATGGGGCTTTGGAAAACCTGATCTAGTGGAAAGTGTCCCTGCCCACGGCAGCGCATTAGGCTAGATGATCTTTTAATGTCCTTTCCAACCCAAACCATTCTGTGATTCTATGCTTTTGCCAGAAAATTCAGTCCCAGCCCTTCATTGGATGCTGCTAACTAATATCTGCACTGTCCTCCGAACACTCAAAATACACTCTGTCTTGTGTGGCTTTCTCTGTTTGTAAAGATGTTTGCAGTGACTGCTCCTGCAGAGAGGTATCTGAGATACACGGGCTGTGGGGAGCAAGCAGTGGGCCTTTTTCTTTCCTCTCTGTGCCTCACAATTCAGTGCACATGAGCTGTGAGCTCTGTGAGCCTCCAGGCTTGGGAAACAGCTTTTTCTTTCTTTTTACCCTTCACTAAGCATTATTCAACATGGATTTTCACAGTTCTTCTGCCATGCTGTTAGCTCAGCAAACAGCTTCCTCCCTCATTGAGCTCAGTGGGAGTTCTTACAAAAGTTTATTAGTCTGAAAATTAGCCGAGTCTGGCAGAGCATCAGTACAACCACCGTGTCTCACACAAGCGTGTTCCCCATTGCAGGTCTGCCTCAGTTTTCCCACCATGTAGCCCCTCACCTTGAGAGAGCCAGCTCCTACCTAAGTTGGAAGTGGGATCAGTTTGAAGCATGGGCAGTCTTAGGTGCTGTTTCTTACCTAGCAGGAGGGAGGACTTACACCCCCTCCCTCTTAATGAGTGTAGTTGTGGGGATGCTCCAGGTAAACTGGGAAATGGAGGTTGCCGAATTCACTTCCAAATTGGAAAGCAACAACTGGTTAATCACTGTGTATTACCTATTCTAAAATTTGATTTGTATATGCTGGCTGTTCTTACTGCTGATTCATCTGTGATGGAAGCTTGTATGAGAGTACAGCTTTAGCAGGTGGAAAAAATATAGATCTCCCAATGCCTTAGCATCTGTCAAGATGTATGTAGCATTTTGGGATTGTTCTGGAAATACAGTAACCAAACATTTTAATTAAAAATATAATTGCACTCACTTTTTTTTTCCTCTTATATCGCATGGATTCAAGCTAACACATGCTTTTATTGTAAATCTTTCAAATAAACCTGCAATAGTGGATGAATTCTAGAGCAGAGGAATACTCTGAGATGGGGGATACATCAGGCCCTTTTCACTCAGTCAACATACTTCGTGATTTCAATCAGGTGTAGGATGGACAGCATCTTTTGTGCAATCCCAGGAACATCTGTCTCCAGCAGTAAATGCCCCAAATGCTTGCCAAACCTGCACTAGGAGGCTCACAGCCACCCTACAAAAGGAAGTAGTTAATTTGGTATTGCTTTCCTATCTCAGACCACTGTCAGTTGGATGCAAGCCTCCTTCCAAACCAACGTAGGAAATAACTCCATCACTATCACAAAAGAAAGTTATGTTGCAAAATCCCCAGAGTAGTTTTTATTTAAAATGTTACTATCATAAAATTCCAGACTATGAAATGAAGACCTCAGATCCCCCTCAAACCTTGCCCACCCCCTACTTTTTAAAATATATAGATACATAGTCACAAAACATAAAACATGCTGCCATGATACAAATATATTTTTTGATACTGAAGTTACAGTACATTATAAACCATGAAAACAAATTGAGGCACTAGACTGTACATCAGCTCTGTTCTGCACTGGAGCTGTGAAGCCAATAGACTCGCTCTCAATGAACGGAAGAGTATTTTCTTTGTTTAGTGAACATAACTTTATGGATCATATCAAACAATGTGCTTTGTTGTGAGACATCACCAGGGTTGCTGGTCCTTTCAGAACCACAATGTACCTACACAACATGTATCGCTGCCACACTATGAAAAAAAATATTTTTATTCAATGTACAACTCAAAAAAACCAACCCCATCAATTATTATTAAATAAATAATTATTCCCTACAGTGGTTAGTTTATATTACACTGCATTGGCCATTGGAACAAATGAAGTTTAATAAATAATTCACGAGAATGTCTCATTTACGCCTCCGCTCATAATTCTGTGCTATGCTCCTTTCAGAGGATCCTGCAAAAAAAACAAAGCAGAATGAAGCACATGGTGCAGCCTCGCATAAAGCTCTGCAAGCACAGGGAAACATCAGAGACCTGCAGCCTGCTGGGTCACTGCTGGACCCCATCAGTGTGTTTGGAACTGAGATGCAGGCTCCTTTCCCAACCCTGAACTGCTTTGATTTGGTTTTACTCCTCAGACTCCACTACCCTCCAGGAGGCTGAAGGTCTGAGCAGTGCTTTCTGCCTCTCATCTATCAAGCTGCTTGAAGCACCTTTAACTCAGAGGCTCTTTACCTCCCAGTAATCCATCTAACTGATGGGATCTGATCACTTAGATCGATTTGTGGGTAGAAGCTTTCTGCATCAACATGTCCACCTTCTGTCCTGCACAGACAGCTCTTTGCTAAGTTTAAACCCTCCCTGTCTCCAAGCCCAGCATACAGCAATACCTTTCCTAAAGTCTGCAGCAGGAGCTAAGCAAACCTCAGACTACTGTGCAGACTAACTGCAGCCCAGCATAGTCTTCAGTAACATATTTAGCATTTAGTAGCAGTAGATCTGTCCATCTTGCTTTTCTAAAATGAAAGGGAAACCCAGAGAGCCCTTCTTGAGCAGAGCCTGACTTTGCTCCTCACCAGTTCTCTGCTTCCACCCTGAAGGGAGGATTGCTTTTGCAGAGCGTATGCGTGCCTGACTATGGCATGCAAATGCACAGCTGGCTGGGGGGGATTCAGCCCTGCATCCTGCAGGGAGCTGGCATTTTTGATCAGTGACAGTTTTAAATTAATTACTCAATTTTCACCAGACTGTATGCAAAATGAGCTTTCTTTCTCAATAGGGGTTGTTACAGTGTCTTTACTGTAGATGTGGCTGTTTTCTGGCTTCTGCCTGGAGCATTCACCCAACAGCCTGCACAGCTCGGGAGACAGTCAGTGCCAGACCCCATTTTCCTAACCCAGGGACCAAGACACCAGCATCCTGGTACCCGACTGTCACAAGAGGCTTTAAACCAGCACTGCACTCGCAGCCAGGAGCTGGTGGTGTAAACCCCTACACATTGCCAAGGGGCTTTCTGCAGGAAAAGAAAGCCGCAGCACCAAGGCACGGCCCCAAGTCAGGGTCCTGCCCAGCTAAATATCTTTCAGCAAGGAGAAGTAAGGGCAGTTCGAGCACATACTACTGATCTTGCTTTGATTACACAGTCCTTAGGATTTCTCCTCTCCTGCAGAGGAGCAGAAGCAACATCTTATGATTTTCCTCTCAGGGAACTGGGCAGAAAAGCAGTGAAATCTAGTTTTACCTGTCAGACAGATATTATATAGCCCCACAGGGTAAAACTTCATTATTTCTCTGTTACAAACACCACATAACAATATCCTGACTATACCAGCAATTTTGAAATTAGGGCAATAAAATCTTTGCCTTTTTAAACATTTGCTGTATTTTACTTTCTCATGTAAATGTAATCCCAATGGAAACCAAACCAAATTTATTACTTCCAGGCTATTTACTTTTGTGATAGCAGCTATATTTACAGGTATTATGCATTTAATAGCTATTGCCACTACAGATAAAATTGTATGAAATTATTCATGATACATAGCAATTTGCAAAATGGTACAGAGAGCAACATTACTAGTCTGAACAGGGTTTAATTGAAAATAAAAGTTACTGACAACCATAATTGCAGAATATAGATCACAGAGTGTATCCACATAATATAAAGGTGTCAGCTAGTAATTTAACTTTTATCATCCATTTCGCAAAACAGTGAGAACTATTGCAGAGAAGTAAAATACATATTAGGTTAGGTTTTTTTAATTCCTATTCTGAGGAATTCACTGACACTTTATGGTTCACAGTTAAGGATTTCCTCAGTACAGCCCTGTCACAAAGGAAAGGTAGAGCTACTGGTAGTCTGCAGTTACCCCAGGGGCTGTGCACATGAGAGAGAAGGATTCTGCCCTATATGAATACTGTGGGAAAATAACAGAAATTCTCAGTATCTGTTCAAAGCTTAAAATGCTTGTTGTTAGCATTTTTTTTTAGTTAAAATGAAAAGCTGGGAATATTTAACATCTTGACCTGCAGAAAGAGGTGGTGGTAGTGGCAGATATCTGCTCTTCCACTTTCTGCTCCAAGAATAATGATCTCCAGAGATTATGAGAATATCTATTTAACTGTGAAGATCTGAATTTGGATCACAAGTTTAAATGTGATTTACATTTTCAGACTCTGAATTTTTCTTCATGCATCAGTAAAATTATTAATTTTTTTTTGTATTAGCACTTTGGAGGCCAGCAGAATATGCTGCTGGGAAGGACAGCACAGCAAGGAAAGTGCTACGGGGAATTCTACCTGACCTTGCCTGAAGCTCAGACCAGACAGATCATATCAAACATTGGAGTGAAGCAGATCCTGAAATATCTTGGTTAACAAAGAAAATCCTGATCCTGTTTCAGAGAACTCTGGATCTACACTGCATAAAGACTGTTTCTTCTATTCGCTGGGAGAGAACAAAGAGGAACAGAATGAAGATGCTACACATCACCAATGCCAGATCTAGTCATATACATACCAGAATTTAAAGATCTTTTGCCCATAAGTCCAACAAAGGAGTCTGTTTTATGCCCTGAAAAAATATAATTGGGGGTGTTTTAATACATTTTAAACAGGCAGGCTCCAAAACTCAGGCTCTCCATCTAGTTGTTCACACTCACTCTCCAACAATGGAGAAAAAATGTCAGTGTGACTAACCAGACTAAACAGGTTAGACCAAGCCACAGGCCAGTTAGTGGACATCATCTCATTAACCACAATAGACTTCTTGTTTCGTAGGGGGGTTTGGAAAAACAATGGCCAGTACCTTTCCCAGTACAGTTCCTATCGATTCAAGCAAATGCATAAGGCATCAGTGTCTTGGTATAGCCTGCATCTGTGTGATGTGTCTCCTACATGTTGGTGGGTTTTTCTGTAACATGGAAGAAAAATCTTCCTTGAAGGTCAGTCAGAGCCCTTACTGGGGAGCAAACCAATAGGACTCTGTCTGAACACGTCTGAGCTAGACAGTCTGGCTCTATTTTTGGAATATATATGAGTTCAGATATTACCTTCCTATCCCATTAGTGCTCCTCAAGGAACTGGATGTGTAGAGGGTAAATTACTTCAAGTTTTGGCCTACATCACGTATCAGATATAGTGGTAGCTATAGTTTCAGCTAAAGAATGAAAAGGATCCATTCTCAAACATGACTTTTGAAACAAACTTCGAAATTTCTCCTTGGAAAGAATTTCGCTTGGCTATTTCATCTGCAAAGTAAGATGAATGCTCCTGAAACCTCACAGGTATTAATTCAAGCTGAAGCAGTTCCAGAAGCTATATTTTTTTACTTTAGTCATCAGGTTATTAGGCATGAGTTTTCTATCAGAGTCTTTAATTGGTCTTCCAATACATAATCGTACTGATATAATCTTGTGGCTAACGGAACACCAGGATATTTGTTCTCTGCAAACAGAGGTCTCACAGTACACAAGATCATTATTTTTTATTAAAAATCTTCCGGCTCCTGTCTAAGCATCCTCAGATAAATTCAGAGAACAAAGCAATCACTGTGCAGGACAAGGTAAGCACCACACTGCTGATACCATCTCCCACTTGGTGTTACGCAGAAGCAAAGCAAGGTATGTTTATCAATGGGGCAAGATAGGCTTGTTTCTATGTCAGCACATCATCAGCCAGCCCCTGCTGTGAGAGGAGTTCTGATTCCCACCCAGACAATGCTGAGGGCACAGATAGAGTATCTCACATGCAATGACACAGGCTCTCCTGTGGAATCATTTTCGGGGAGCTGGGAATTCACTATTCTAATTTTCCAGATTTTGCCATCTTAATTGCTCTTCTCCAAGTCTGGCAGTAAGCCTGCCTTGCCTATTAGAAAGGTTTACAGAATTCCTCCCGTGGGAAATAAGAGAGAGCTGCAACATCCACACATTAATGTGGATTGAAATCTCACTGCCCGTGGTGGCTCAGACGAGGTACAGGCGCACAACTGCACTGAGGGTGTTTTCAATCCTTTAACTGAACATTTCTCCACCACCAATGCTACCAGTCCTTAGCTGAACCCACTCACCTAATTAATCCCCTCAAATATGCTATTCCCTGTTTGAATATCTTCTAATAATTATTTAAATATTTGCATTTTTTTTAAACTTACTTTTGTGAGAGATCTGGCCATATCCTGATTGGAAAAAGAAGGGACAGAGAAAAAAAAAGTTGTTGTTGAATAAGTTTTGCATATACATATAATGCTATTACAATACTTTGAATAATCAAATACAGAAACCAACTCTACACATATTCCACTTAAGGGTAATTAATCATTTACAATTCCATTTCTCTTTGAAAAAACGACAAAAACTTGTTTTAGCTAAACCCACACAATTTAGATCTGTTTAGATCCAATTTCTTAAATCAGTTCTTGGCTCTCTAAACATATAGAGAACACAGCAATAATTGTATACACCATCAGTTTCCACGCTCGGGCAATTCAGAGGCGCATACGCCGGTCCATGAATTATTGTGATACTCCTTTCTAGTATTTGTGTGCTCTAACTGGTGTGCAGTTAGCACTTTAATGGGAAGCCCATCCTTTTCCAATCGGTAAATTTATCTGATTTTTTTCAACTTTTTTTTTAACAAAAAGCCTAAACCAACCTGAAAACCAAATAAATCGCATTGCAACTTTGAAAAAAGGTTGAACACGTTAAAACCGAGTGACAACCGCAGTAAAGTTTGGGGCGGCAATAGAAGAGGCATGCGGAAAGGCTTGAGAGGGACAGAGCACTCCCCACCCCACTCACCGGCATCCCGCTTGCCCATGAGGCCGAAGAACTGCTGAGGCCGGGGTCTCCGAGCCATCCTCTGCAGGAAGTGCTCCAGGGGCAGGGGCAGCTCCTCCTGCGGGGCGACAGCGGCCGGCGCTCAGCGCGAACCCTCCCACCCCTCCCGGGGCAGCGACCGGCACCGGCCCCCCGCTTCCCCTCCCGCAACCCCGCGGGGTGGGCGGGCGGGCGGAGCCGCGGCGGCCGGGGCTCACCTTCACCTGGTCGCCGTCGGACCAGTCGGACCAGTAGCTGAGGTCGTCGGTGGCGCCCATCTCCTCGGCCAGCGCCTGCGCCGAGGCCAGGAGGAGCACGGCGAAAGCCAACGGGAGTCTCATCGCCGCCTCGACGTCCTGCGCGGGGCAGAGGGTGAAGCAGCGGCACACGCAGCCCCGGTGGGGCGAGCGGCCGCGGGCACCCGCGCCCGGGGGCGTGCACGGACCCAGCCCGGCACACAGCTCCCACCCCCCGGTGCGCACCTGGATGCGCTCTCCCTCTCACACACAGCCTTACACGCTGGTACTGACACACTCACACCCCCCACACATGCACACCGGCCCCGAGACTGCTGCATACACCCCTGGATATCCGCACGCCCTGCACATATAGGCTTGTATACAGCGCACGGAGAGACAGACATCCAGAGGTACTCCTCACACACACAGAGTTATACATAGACACACACTCACAAGTAGATACACATCTAGATATAGATTTTCACACCTTCCCACGTATACACACCCAACCAGATACACCCCCCTCAACGCACATATCCAGGTATAGCCTCACACAGACATCTACATGCCTTAGATGCGCACACCTATGGGTGTCCCCATACAGAGACACACACACGTGTCTAGAGGTACACACATCACTTCGCACATCCAGCTACACGTATCAGGACAGGCACAAAAACATGCTTGCACATACAGAGACACACGTGTGCAGACACATAAGTACATATAGGTGCACCCCCCCCCCACATGCACACACACATAGACACCCCCCCCATAAGCGGACACATAAAAGTATGCACGCACACACGTTCACAAACTTACAGACGAGAACATCACCACGCATATAGGTACACTCGGATAGACATGCGCACGGACAGGCAGACGAACGGACCGACAGACACGCTCCCGGAGGCACACGCACCGTCTGCGCCAGCGAGGGCAGGCACTGCTCTCCGTGCGCATTGGCCGTCCGCGGGAGCGCTCCCCACTTTATATACCTGGTGACGGGGAGGGCCGAGGCAGCCTCATTTGCCTAAATGCAATTACCCCCAGTTTTATCGTCCCAGCCCCGTGACAGCCCCCGCCCCGGCGAGCAGCCCCCGCCCCTCTCCTCCTCCCGCGGCGCTTCCCGGAGGTGCTCCCCGCTCCCTCCCGTTGCAATTCCAAGCCCCCGGGGCCTCCCCGTCCCGGCCGGAGCCAAGACCCGCCCCGCCGACGGGTGCGGGGCGCAGGTATAGGTTGCGGATGCAAGGGTGCAGATGCCGCTGTTCGCTTCTCCCCGCGCCCGCAGCGAGGGCAGAGCCGCTGTCCGCGGCCGGGGGCACGGCCGGGAGGACGGGCAGGGGGCGGGGGGCCAGGGGCGGCGAGAAGCGGGGAGCGAGCACCGGCGGGCACGGTAGCGGGGCCTCCTCCCGTGCCTGGGCGAGCTCCTTCCCCCGCCAGCTCTACCCTCCGCCCTGCCGCTGCCGAGGCAGCCCCGGCCCACCGTGGGAGCGCGGCGGGACCAGGAGGGAGGGACGCACGAAGCTGAGTCGCCCTGCGGGTGCAGCCCGTGGAGGGCCGGGCACCCCGAGGCCGGCGTGTGTGCTTCCAGAGGGGCTGCCAGCACAGGGCAAATGACAAGCACAGCAGGGCTGGACACTCCGATGGAGTGAATGCCTTCACTGGAAATAAGCCAGTCTCTCCAAGCAGCACATCCCTGCCTTCATCTGTCTCCTAGAACAGCTTTGCATTGTTGCTGGCGTTCAGCTTGGATAACTGTTTAGGATATCTTCCGTTTCACAGGTGCTTCATCTTATTTCTCCAAGGTCAGTTGTGCACAAGGCTTGTCGGTTAACCTTGGTGTTCCCTCAGCATCTGTATTGTCATGGCATGGTACCACAGACTGCACCAGGCACTTTGAGCAGAGTTTAACAGGAGCTAATGGTGTTTCTTTTGAGAAAGAAGGCAGTGCTCAGGTGCCGGAATCAGCTGCCTGGTACCGTCCCTCTGCTTGCCCCAGGACAGCAGAATCAAGGTTGCCTTGCTGGTAGAGGTATACCTCCTCTCCAAGGACTATCCATTGACATATAGCTGTGGACCCAAGAGGGACCTGGCACCTTATTTGCTAAATAAAGGCATGATTAATGCTAGGCCTCCCTGTTAACTAGAATGCTCCTCAGGACTCAAATTATTCCCCAAAGCACAGACAGGTATGAGCCTCTTCCCAACTTTTGGGGGTGTCTACACTTTGTATATAAGACTCTGCACATAAATAAGAAAGATTATGGCCCAGTTATTTGAGGGTACCTCTGAAGTCAACATGGGGTGCTTGAGAGAGTGATTGAGGAAAAGAGTGGTTTGGAGGAACCTGGCAAGGGACTTCCCGTAGCCCAAGCACCTGCTGTGGACACCTCTGTTGAAACCTTGAGTATGGGCAGTGTGAATTGGGTGGCTTCTCCTCCTGCCTATCAACAAGGTGGCAGAAATAACATTGTTTAGCAATTATGGGAACCCAAACCATCAGATTTTCATGGTGCACCTTTGCAGCATTCCTTGTGATTTGTGAACTTTGAAGACCCTTGAAAGAAAATTGTTTTCTTGTGGTTTTTTTTTTTTTTTCATTATGTGTTTCTCTTTACTGGAATGACAACAGAGCAAAAGGTCAGATATATCAAACCAGGCTTGCCAATCCTATGATTGTTGATGAAGCTCATGTTTTACAGAAAACCTGCAAAGTCTCTGCAAACTTCCTGTGAATTCAATTCTATCATCCAGGAGTCCATGATAAGCATGATACATTTGAACTGAAAAGTCCTATCTGTTCTGTAATTCAGTGTTTTATCACAATGGATATAATCACAGCTTGAACTATGAAATTACAGGGATTTTCTTTTTTGAGAGAGCAAGAGATGGAAAAATTAAAAAGCAGTCCCTTCTGTTCTTCAGAAATTTTTATGAATTCAAGTACTTTATCTCAGACCTATATAATAGTTTGTGCGGGAGTGAAAAAATTACTAATAGGTCAAGGTCACTTTTCTCAGTTTCTAAAATAAATTGACTGCTTAATCTTTTTTGACCTGCAATGCTCAGACATTACACTATGAACTTTTCAGGAAGTGAGCACATTTCATGGTTAACGAGCAAAACTGATTCCTAGGAAGACTTTCTGAGATCATTTTTTAATGTGGAGAGGAGGGAGAAGGCTCAAAAAAGGGAGCAAGAGCTACATCTTGACCTAGAAACAGCTGAAATTCATTTGTGCTGCCCAGTCCCTACCCTAGGGATGCATTAGAAGATGGTAAAATGTCCTTTGTGTGCAAACAAAAACCCCCTCAGTTTTCCCCAAAACTACCTCAGACATAAGATATTAGTGGCTTTATACCTATGAGTTACCTTGTGAATAAGTAGGTGAGAGAGGGAGTAGGCACAAGGTGTCAATGCTGAATGTCCTTGCTCTATCCACTCTCAGGGCACAGATCCCACCCTCCTGTTACAGCTAGACCATGTGATTTCTAACAACTAGTGTGGAGATGTTTGTTCATGAATTAAGAGATCATTAGACCCAAGGTGACCCAAATTGGGGTTGACATTTCCTGTAGAAGTGACAGAGAAAGGTGCTTTTGGAGTTCTCATCCAGATATTTCCCTAATATTGCTTAGGAACCAGATTAAAGGCACTTGTTGTGGCTTGAATCTCAACACTAATGGAAAACTATTTGGAAAGCAATTGCCTATGAAACATACCTCAGAGAATTGCTTTTTCGATGGGTTTAATATTATACATCCTGTGTGATGATTCTTGCAAAATGTTTATTTGAATTTTATGATGATGTTTCGGTTTCCAGTAAAAAGTCCAATTATTTAGTGATAGGACACGTTGGCTGCTACAGTGCTATCAAGTGATTCTTATCCCATGAACAAACAGCTAACGTGCTATGGGAAAAGAGCAAATGCTATGTGACCATGTAAGATTTTGTGCAGATTGCAAAGCTGAATTCTTCCAGTATACATGATTTCAGAGCACTGACATGAAATGAATGCATTTGGCATTGTTCTTCAGTGGCCTGATGCTATCCAATTATATGCTATATACTTAAACCTGAAGCCTAATTCTTACATGTATTGACGTCTCTTTTCATCCCTTTACAAATAACAAGGATCTACAAACAACAGAGATAGCCCCACAACAGTTATTTTATATAACTTCAAAAAATTAGGGTTGAGATGCAGTCTTCCTAAGCACAGTGATCCTGTCTATATCTGATTTCTATCGTGACAAGAACACTGGAAATGTTCTTACCCAAAGATACAACTTTATAAACATTGGAAAGAAAGCCGATGATTGATGACCTCTTAAATTTTGTCTCCAGGGGAAATAGCATTATTTCGACCACAGATGAGGAGTATTTGTAACACAGTGATTGATTTTGACACTGCAAGATTATTTATTGGCAAAGCATCTGAGTGGCATCAGAAAAATTAACAGAACTCACAACAGCATCCTGATTTTCTAATTAAGTGCAGTCAGATTAATGAATTACTCTTTCACCTGTATTTTAAATTTTACATGTCAAGTTTGTAATCTTTATCTTTTCCTTTAATAAAGGTTTACATTTTCAGAGCATATGCTTGTACATATTAATGCATATGAAGCATATGTGAAAATTATGCATCTCTCCCCTTCCCCCCAGCCATAAAGATTGAGAGATGATTCTTCTGCTTGTGAAATCAGACATTGTAGTTCAATTACATTGTGCTCACCAGCAGGCAAAGAAGGGGAGCAGTGAGATCTGCATGCCCCAGGAATGCTCTTTGCTGGGCATTCAGAAGCAAGGCTGATCTCACACTTACTCGGTCATCTGGTAAGAAGTGGCAATGCAATGTTGGTCTTTGGTTCTTATTTTGAAAAGTTAATGGGTTTCCCTGCTCTTCTGTTCCCTGTCATCTTTTAGACTCCCATCACTGTTCTCTATCCTGCCAAGACACTAGTATTGCTTTCATTTTACCTAGTGAGAGCTTCTTTAACCCTGATCTGAGGCCCACTTCTGTCCATCCTAAGTTAAGCATATAGGTGGGATGTGGGAGAAGGTGAAATGAAAGTAAATGTCAGGGTATTAGGATACTGAATGTAAACATATAATGTAAATATTGTGGGCAAGACTGTCCTTCCAGCCTACTAGCTCTAGAGGCAATCCCCTGCAAGAGGAATAAATGCAGTCCTGCCAAGCTTCTTGAGCTACTTGTGAGAGCATGTCCTTGGAGGAAAAAAACCCTTTGCTCTCAACCATTTGGAGGTCTCAGATTGAAAGAAGCAAGTCTGTGCAAAGCCTAAATCTGAAGAGCTGTGAGGGAGCTGTTAAGAAGAAGGGCCCCTGTGGCATTCCTATATCTGTATTCATTCAAAACAAAAGAGAGAAAATCTGGACTTGCAGCTACTTGGAGATATTTTACCATAGCTCACCAAACAGTTTCCACAAGAAACATGGGAGATGCAATATTTGCTCATTTTTCTCCTCAAAAAACACCAACAGTGAATGACATTCTAACAAGGCATTTTAACAGCAAATACAGAATGGTATTTGCTTCACCGGGACAGTGTCTGCCTTTTCTAAATGTGTTTTTCCCACATTTGTCATCACCAACAGAATGGCCAGAGGCAACCATAAAACGTGGCACAAATGATTTCCAGAAGATGAGACAGATTATGATCATCACTGATCTGAGCTTGACCAGAAAAAATTGCGATGTGAACTCTCCTCACAGTGCAAATGACCCAGAGCTGCCAAGAAGCAGACACTTCAGATAACTAAGTTCACCACTCTTGGAAGAAAACTGCTGACGTTGCTTCGTTCTGATGCAGAGACCCTGTTTGTCTCCTGAATAGTGATTAGATTACAAATATATTTATAAATAAGTTGATTTGATTCAAACTGAGCTTTCTGAGTCTGAAGCTCACTCTCTAAGGCTTTTTGCTTCAGTTGGCCAAGCTTATTTGAAAACTCTCTCCCAGTGAGCTGTGAAGGTGAAGGGAGGGTTTGAGTTTAGCTCATCAACAGGTGAAAGCAAAAAGCTTACTTTTAATCTAGTCCTAGGGCACTTTCTGTAAAGCTTTTGTGTAGGAAGGAGAATCTTTTCTCAGAGACAGATGGATCGTCAAAGTTTGGCTCTTGGCCTGTTTTCAACACCTGAGTAGCTTCTATCTGATCCTGCCACCAGATCCTGTCCTCCTTGCACTAAGCACCAGCTGACTCCTGTCACAGGTTGGTGGTGGAGAAGGGGGGTCACACTGGAGTGAATGCCCAGGAGGAGGACCAGCAATGGACACATGACTGTTCCACTATTTTTTTTTTTTTTCTCCTTTTTTAATCCCTGTGATATGTGCAACAGCAGTCTTCAGTTCCTGGGCATGGGTCTGGGTAGCCTTGCCTCCTGCCTTTGCTTCCAGACCTTCTCCTGCAGGGAGGATGAGGCTTATTGTGCACTTTGTCCTCCAGCTGATCCCCCACAGCTTTCCAGTGTTCATCACAACAGCAGAAAGGGATTAATGATCCTCATGGCTGCTACGATCTGTGCTTAATTGAAACAGTTTCTTAACTTGGGATCAAACACTGATTAATCATCCTCTTTTTCACTCTGTTTTAGAAACTAGATAATTTATATGGCTATGTCTTCATTGAATATTAATATTTTTCTCAGTAACACAGCACATTTGAAAAACAGATTCAGAAATCAACAGGATGAAAGGGTATATTTTCAGCAAAATTTAAATTAATTCTAATATTACTACAACTACTGTGTTTTAGTAGTTATGTTAAACAGCTTTTACAAATGCATAATAACACTACCTTATGCATTATTTGCACTTATTGAACTCTCTTTTCTTCCTCAAGTATCTTCAAGAGAAGTTCACAACATCTCCAGAAGTCTTTGAAGTTCTCAAAAATTTTACTTATGACTTTTCTACTTTCTATTGACTCCACAGTTTTTAGGAGACTTCATTCCAAATCCTTAATCCACATATGAATCCCTGTGCAACAACTTGTAAAAGCAAGTTGGCATTTTTGGAACAAACATCCATGAATTTAGTCCTGGATGTAGCATTATGTATGGTGAGATAAAAGTGAAGAAAAATAAATTGCCTGAGTACGAAATCAGATGGAGATCTAAGAAGTTCAGATGCTCAAATAAATCAGAAAAAAAAACAGAAAAAAAACAAGTAGAAAAAGGGAGAATAGAAAGGACAGTCTTTCTTGCTGCTTTGATAATCACTTGAAGTAAAATAACTTTCCATGTCTTAGCTGTCTTCTCTTCCAGTTTTGAATCTTACAATATATGCGTTTTTTAAAAACTCTCAAGTTCTACATTCACGTCTGTGACATTTTCAAGTAGGTCACTTCCTGTCAAATCATTCAGCTGGAAAGATTTTAAAAAGTGTGAAATGAATGTAAGGGGATCGTTAATTACACTGAAGTTTTACAAACGTAGCTGTCTAAACAAAGAAGGGCTATTTGTGCTAGAATTCAAATGTGTGTCCCAAGGAAGCAGGTGACAGCGTTGCTAGTGTCTGCTATGGAAACCAGAGACTTTTTCCATCACACTGCATGTGAGGCTATTTTATCTGTTTGATTTCACTGTCTCATTGTCATCCTTTCCCCCTCACTCCATGCTGACTTCTGAGCAATTTTAAAACCTTGCTGTGTCTGACAAATTCTTTATCAAGCCACGAGCCCTCCCTTCATCATCAGAAAGAGAGGGACGCTTTCTTACAGCAAGTCTTGGGGGCCACCTCCATGCCCAAGGAAATCAAAGAAGTCTTCTCTCCCTCTGCAGCCCCCACTACTTGATAAAAAGTCCTTAATATGGTGGGATCTATATTTAGATTATTTGCATCTGTTTCTTATACAGTTCTTTTTGATGTGTATGATGAAAGACTTGAGAGAGTTTGTGAAAGGCTGAAGGACAGAGCAGGAGCATCACACAGCCTCGGGCTGGGCTAAGGAGGAAGGACTCGCTGTTGAGTGTTTGGGCCCTGGCTCCTGTGCCCTGAAGTGCCCTGAAAGTCAAACAGAGCTCTGTTAGAGACATCTTCCTCACCCTCCCATTCCATACGGTCACATCTCACCCACTATAATGACTTTGCTCATAGATTCTTCCCCCGGTCAATGGAGAGGGTAAATAAGTGAGATGTTAACCTGGAAGCACCTGTGCCTTCGGTAGAGACTTCATTTCTGGGCTTGCATTCATTTGAAATTAAACTACTGGTCTGGCCTGAGACACTTGCCAATTGCAGCCCAATTAGTAATTCAGCCAGTCTTAAAGGGGATATTAATTCTTTGCAAATTTGAGATATAAAATAAGAAGTACTCAAATTAGGAAAGTGACAAAATCGAGTCTTTTAGGTATACCTATGAGAAAACATAACTGAGTCATCACTTGGCTAGGAACAAAAGCCTTCACCACCTCAAGGCTTCACGGAACAGAAGACTGTGTTATTCCCAAGCCTAAGACCTGCATCTGCTCACAACCTAGTCATGCTCACAAAGAGGTGCTCACCTGTGACCAGGCATCTCCCTTTCTGACAAATTGCTCTCTTGCAGCAGTAAAAGGTGGCTCTCATCTAGGTTCATAGCATCTGCTGTTAAGACAAAATTGTCATATTTTAGCTAATCAAGAGATGCACGAAGACTTGTCTCCGACCATTAAGGCCTGTGCTCTTCATTGATGCCAATGCCCTCACAGATGCATTGTAGTACGTGTACTCAAATATGTTTGATAGTTTGGATTGATTGTGGAAGAGCTCCCTGAATGATGTCCCAGATAGCTGATTTTCCCAGGCTCTCCAGAACAGTGAATCCAGACAGGAATGAGCAAATCTGCAGCTGTGCTAAGTCGCACATAGCCTGCCAACTTGCAAGGCCACTTGGCTCTCTGCACCCACAGCTGCACACATAGCTGGGTGCATTGCCTGCTCCAAACACAAGCAACGATGCTTGTCTGCAGCCAGGAACATGAGGAGGGAATGGCTCTTTAGTAAAACATAGTTCAGGTGGCACAGTGTTTACCTCCAAAATATGAAACCCTGTCACTGCATGTATTCCAAATTACAGAAGAGAATTCTTCCTGTTTTTTCATACACAGTTGCTATTTTATATTTTTAAGAGGATTTAGGTACAAAAAAAACCACCAAAAATAAGGACTGCAATGTTTGTTTTAACTGATAATTAGAGCACCTAAAGGTATGAAATTCGAGTTCCCATTTCTCCCAACCAACACCAGGAAGAATTATGTACTTGAAAATGAAGTTCAAACACCCAGTGCACAAAGAGTGAGACCATCTGAGGATAGTCAATAGAAAGTGTGGAGCTCTCCTATCCTGCCCATCTTAATATTAGGCATCTCATCATCTGTTTGCTCTTCTCTGAAAGTATAGACCCACAAGCTCTCTGCCAAAGGGCTAAGGGGAATTGCTGTGGTTTTTTAAAATGACAGGAATGATGCCACTCTTTTTAACTTATCTGAGAAGTAGATTACACGTGGATCTGCCATAACTGGCATACATTCACTGGGCAATGCATAAAAGTCAATGCAGATTGCTGAGTAATTTATTCTGAGGTTTAAAAAAGAAGGGTGAAGACATCAATCTTCAGGTAAAGCTCTGGTTGGTGAAACTAGACTGAAAGGTGATGTTCTTAGCTGAAGGCAGGAGACAGGATGCCTGGTGGAGTTTCACTAATCTTTAAACAAGTAACAACAATAAATGGGTAGTTGTATAGTAGGGACATACTGTGACATTCATAACCTTGTAGATAGTGGTTATCTCCAGGAACAGGACAAGACATCTCAAGGCACCTGAGCATGCAGAACACACAAGAACTGGCAAGAATTAGGATTTTAGGCTTTAGGTCACTAAAAGAACATGGTGATGGAGAAGATGAAGTAAATGTCCACCAGAGGTCACGAAAGACCACCGAGGGGAGAAGAGACCCTAACCCTAATTTTATTACGCATACTTGGACTATGTAAATGAATCCCAGGAACCCATTAGCATAAGACTGACCTTTCTAAGAAATATAATGAATATGTATGTTTAGCCTACATATAAACTATGTACCCAGCTTGCATGGGTATGCACATTTGGAGGAGTGATGCCCTGTGCTTCCAGCAACACAAAATAAAGAATGCCTGCTGAATAACTTCAGTTATTGAGGTTTTCACTGCATCATAGCAGTGCTGGTAAGCTTCACAGATACATCAGTACCTCCACTGCAGCATTCCTAATCCATATTTAAAATATCGTTATTAATACTATTAGGATAATATAAGATTCATGCCAAACTAAAGACGTCTACTGCAAGGAATTACGTTGAATAAACATACTCCCAATGAAAGCCTGAGCGGTGGACAGTTTTCTCCCCATCTTAGAATGAGAATAGTTTATGCTCATAAAAGGTTTACATCTTTTCACATGAATGTGCTGGTATATAATTCATAAGAATACTAGTTATGATATTTCTGAGTAGCTTACCCCAAGTTCTGTGCAGCAATTGTAGAGAAACACATTAAATATATTTGGACACATCAAAGATAAAAATATTACTCATAGATCTGAGGTCTATTACCCCAGGACACATTATGTATTCTGTTTTTCACATGTTCCCAAGTATTTCATTAAACATTAGTAGTTTTCTCCATTTTTTTATAGTTTTCCCCTGATATTTTGCTTAAGAGAGATGGAACATGACAGCGTTTGCTTTTTGAGTCAAACTCTCTACTGTATTTTTTATACCGACTTTTGAAAGCGAAGATTTGTCTCTGGCAGGCTGTGATTTGATTGCCATTCTTTTATTAACATACAGCCAAGCTCCACACGCATGGTCAAGTATAAAACATGAAAAACAAACATCAGGTCAACAAAAACCTTTTCTCCTAAAAATGTCAATGAACATATTAGCTGAAGGCCAGACTAATTTTGCCATCACTCTCATAATTACTTCTACCTTAAAGGCATTTTATATATTCAATACTTTTTTTATAGAATTAATTATTTGGTATGACTTTTCACAAAAGCAAAGCAGTGATTAGGAGAGCATCTCCAGTTCAGAGCATGCATAAGCACACTTTAATCCCCCTGATGTAAAAGCATGCATAAAATTACTCTTAACCAGAGATGAGTCTGTAATTTTTTGCTGTAGCTGTGCATGGAGAACAGAGTCTGTGATACTGCAAGCAATTCTGTGTCTTTTGTACTCCAAAGATTTTCACCAAATGTCATACTCCCTATGTACTTTCCAGACCTGTGGAAAAAGATGTGACATCTGTGTCTCAGGAGGAGAAGGTGGCAACAGAATTAAAGCATGAAGATCCTCATGAAGCAGTCACATGCAGCCCTGCATGAAGACAATATCTTGTGTGTCCTAGTAAAAACTTTTCTGAAAGAAGTTTTGCTGGCTTCTTGAGAGAGGAATATGCTGGTAAGGGATCACCAAAATGTCAAAAAACACCTGTGCATGAAAACACTTCTTCCAATTACCTTCAGTCTCATGGGCAGTCCTGAGGACCAGTATTTTGCACTAGATTGTTCTTATAATGGGAGAGGGGATCCCACCTTTCAAGAATCTGAAAGGTATTGAAGAAAAGGAGGAAATAAGTAGAGCAAAACAGGTTAAAAGCTCAAGGTGGAATTGCAGATCAGTCTTGCATGCAGGAGGTGTTACTTGATTGGAGGAAAGAGGAGAGTTTGAGACTTGCAGAAAAGTTTTGAGAGGTGCTTCAACTTAGGCTGATTCCATGATCAGAAGCTACAGTGTCCCAGTCAGCCTGTTGGGTAGAATGCTTGCTGTAAAAGATGATCCCCTTCCACGTAATGATATGCAAATAACTGTTTGAGATGCACAAGAGTGTGTACTCTCAGCCTATGCACAGCTCAGAAGTGCAGACCATGCTTGCTGTCACCCAATCTAACTTTGAAGCTATCCTAGCATTGTGAAGGGCCAGACTGGATAACCTTCAGAGGTACCTCCCAGCCTAAGTTCTTCTGAGGTGGAGAGGGAAGTATTTGGCAATGAGTGGCATGGTCAGTGACACAGGCAGAGTTGGTTTGGGAAATATGTCTCTTACTCCCTCTTTTCTTGCTACTCACTTGCAACCATTGTCCCACATGTCCCAGTCTGCATGGTGACTTCTGAGTGAAGAATGTGCTAATTTCAACCTAGATGCCTCTGTCACCAGTGCCATGGTCTAATTGAACGATCTGTTTGTTGCAGGACCAGGGCAGAACTGGTGCTGTGGTTGCTGAAGTAGTAAAAATCTACTACTTGATTTTGGCTTTATACTCTAGCACATCAGTAGAGAATCAGTGGTTTTAATGTTTTCAGAAACAAGAAATTTCTCTTAAATTAAGCTATTTTTGTTTGGGATAAACAGAAAGATGGTGTATGTATGGTGGACTGGAAAAGAGCTCAAAAATAATAGTGCTGTGTTTCCTGAGCAGAGGGAAAGGTGGGGGGACAGTGAGTATTTTTGCACTTCAGGTTCATGACTTAGGCCATGTACATGTGCCACTAGTGATCAGGGCTGCTGTGGTATGTTTACTCAAGAGAATGGAACTGCTGCTTGTCAGGGCTGCTGGTACAATCAAGAGAGTGAAACATTTATGGTGACTATTTCTTTCTACTCACAAGGGTAAAACAGATGATTTGGATAGTTCATCACTGTCTAGTACATAGTAATTCCATTCAAGTTGTAGATGGTCTGAATATAACATAATAGAGCAGTAGGGTAATATAAAAATAACATATATGCTTTTTTTTCTTCCTTTCCAAAAAGGAGCTATTACATTTAAAATTACACAGAGCGATAGTACTCTTCTGGTTTCTTCAAGATCCATTATACAAATTTCCTGCTCTGTTCTCATCCTCTTTTGAGTGGCTATATTGTGCAGTTGAGCACTTAGAACTATTTTTGCTTAGGGGACACTACAGGGTGCCTGCTTTGAGAGCCCAGAGTTTGCGTCTTGAGTCACCTGATGCACATTGTGATGTGCCACAGGACTGCCACCAGTTACCCACTGTGGACACCTATTTGCATAGTTCTGTGATTCCTCTCCCACTGGTGGTGACCACCTAAGTTTTGCTGTGAAGCAGATTTGATATGCAGCGAAGTTATGTACCCGAACTCAGGAATTTATCTGCATCCCAAGCCTGGTGATCTAGACATTGCCTAGATGAAGGTATTTTACTGTCATTAAATATTAAATGGATACAGTTACACAGCTTTAATCCTATCCCAAGGGTGCTTTAGGCATCCTATAGGGATATTAATCACGATCATGTTACCTATGGCATTCCAACACTAGAGAGTGACTACATCTTCAGTTTTCAAAATAAGAGAATCACAATTTCCCATTTTCACTGAATGTTCCAGTGCCTGGATAGTTTGCCCTTTGGGCTGTTAAAATAGGATTTTCAGGGTTCTGGAAGGAGAAGCAAGCTCAGAATTATATTTAAATCAGAGTAAACAAGAATGGTGAGTATTTGATCCTGTTAGTTCTGAAACCTTTATCCATCATCTATTCCATTTTGTATTGGTAGAAAGTAGTGCTTTCCACTATGTTCATATTTTATATCAGTCTCAGAAAACCCTGGTTTTGATCGAAGAAGAGTGTTTTGTAAAATAACTGTGACATCCTCACTGGAGATGGTTTTATACATTACTCGAAACAGTTGACAGAGACCATCCTCCTGGTCATTCATACAAGCAGGTTCTAGTGGATATTCTCACTGAAAATGTTTTACTTTAATGGAGTAGGTAATAAGTGGAGAAAAAAGGATAAAACTCTTGAAAACTTAAGAATCTTTCCATGATAGGTAAACTGCATGTTGTTTTAGGTGCTGTAATAGGACATTATAAAATAATACAATAGAAGCACAAAATATGTTCAAGGGATTTTTTCCACTTAAACAATCTGTCTTGCTGAAGAAAGTTAACTGATCTTCAAAGCTGCATTCACTATTCCTAAAATATGTTTCAGTTTCTTCCTCTCAGTTATAAGCTGTGCACAATGTCTAAGTTGTCAATGTCATCAGCATGTCTCAACTAAATACAATTGCTGTTCAACCATTTAAAGAAAAGAGGAAGAAACATCACTCTCAAATAAATCTTTCCAGACCATCTATCACAGCCAAGATCAGGAGCTTCTCAACAGAAATTATGCCATGAGACAAGAAAAATGGACAGCTTCTGTACTGGTCCAGAAGCACCTGAGATGCTTTGCTGTGTCTGTAATAATAGGAAGGATACGGGGACTCACTGCAAATGTGTTGAGAGTACCTGTGGAAGAAAGAAGATGCACAAAGGCATTAAGCAAGCAATTTTGGATTGAAGCCATTGAACTACATTAGGAAATGGGAATGCAGAGTGGTGTTATACTGCTGTGATAATCTACAATGTGCCAAATGTGCCAGTATGTAGTGTAAGGTTGCTTTATCGAGGGTGGACCCAATTTCATTTGAAGAACATTTCAATTTAGGGTCAAACAGGTCTTTTCTTCCCCTTCCTCCATCTCTACCACTATCAAACAATTAGTCTTTTGCTTTGATTGAATTATTCCCTCCATATTAACATTTTATCTGTAGAATTTCATTCTTTTTGCCAGTTTTGGATCAGCATTGATATTTCAAAGTAAAAGAACATGCAGGATAATTAAATTATTAACTAACTCATTCTCTAATTAATTCAGGATTTCTCAGCTTTTGAATCACTAAAACAATAAAATAAAAAAAAAAGATAAATGCTTTCTTATTAAATTGGTTAAAAGACTTTTCATATGTAAAACAAAAATTATTTTATGTTAGCAGATCTGCTAACTTGTCAATGAATGAAGGATTTACATACCTAATATTCCTTTCTGCTCATAAAAGAACATATTGTATGAAAAAAGTGATTTGGAATGAGTAATAATTTTTTCGTTCAATGTAGGCTTTAGCTCAGCTTCCCAGGAAATAAGGCTTATATCATCATGATGTCTCTGTGTTTCCTTATCAGTCCTTCAGCCCACTATGAACACTTTTCAAAATGATAGTCACAATTCCAACCAAATCTGGTAAATGTGTTGACCTCTAAAAGTTTTTCCTCAAGTTTCAGGAAAACAAAATGCCTCTTGTAACAGCAGAGATGAAACTACTGATTTCTCTTGGAGAGAAGGCCACAGGAAACAGCAGCAGAGAGTAAATAGGATAAAGCCTAATGAAACCAAATTCACATAGTTGTCTGCTCACTGAACAGCTTATCTACTTGAAGCTATACATATTTTGTCTTTGAACCCCAGACTTCTTATTTATACAACAGAAACACACAGAGCCCTTGTTGTCTGGTTTGAAGCCATGGAGTTGGTAACGACCTGTGATGACTGGGGGACTCCAGATGGGTGGCAGGTACAGGATTTGGTATTTTTTCAGTCTAACCAACAGAGAGATGATAATGGCCATCCATAGAGTGATGGATATGAACTGCTCTTTCACCACCTCTCCCAGTACAAAAAGCAAGAGGAATTATAGGGCAGCCAGAAGGAGGAAGGTTAACCAGGAGGTTGTCATGGTTTAGACCCAACGAGGAGCTGAGCACTATGGGGCCACACTCACTGCCCCCCCCCCCCCCCCCCCCCCCCCCCCCCATCCCAAATGGGAAGGAGAAGAGGGAGAAAAGTACAAAACTCCATGGGTTGATGTAGGGAAATTTGAATACAACAACGCAAAAGGAGAAGTAACAACAACAGAAATAATAATGAAACGATACCCAAACTGAGTGATACAGAGTGAGTGGAGGAACAGCAGCACTGCCCCAACTGGTCAGAACGCCCCAATGCTTTTTGCAGACAGACCCCAAGCCTTTAATTAGCAGGCATGATGCCAAATAACCACTTGGCTGGTTTGGTTCTGACCCAGCTGTGACTCCCCTCCCAACTTCTAGTGAAGATCAACCCTATCCTGCTGAACCCAGGCCAGAGGTATATACCACAGGGGCAAGTTGTGGAGCTCATTCCCTGGGATGCTGCAGAAGCTAAAAACATTTCTGGGGTTCATTAACAATCTTCCATGCTCCACACTCAAAGGGGAGAATCCATAGAGAACCTTTTGGCTCAGGAAGTCCTTGAGATTTAAGTTTGGGGGAGAGGAAGTGTTCAGAAATATTTCTACCAGTACTCTCCATTTGTGTGCTCTTTGATACCTGCTTCAATGTTCTAGGGATTGGCTTTTATTTTCCACAAGAGGCCTTACATTTATGATATTTAGATTTGTTCTACATTAGTTACAGTAGAATATACTTATAATTTTACTTCTTTCAAAAGACAAGTACCTTTAGATTAATGTATTCACGCACAAAATAATGACTTTACCTAAGACAGCTGAGGGGTCTGTGTGTCACCCCAGAGACAGCAGCTGCACTTCCTTACAAGGTGGAGGCAGGACATCCCTTTTCACACAAGCAGCTTCTTCTAACTGCTCAAACTCTTCCTGTCTAGGTGGCACATTTAGTCCACTGCACTGTTTTGGAAAAGTAATCAGAGTATGCTACCTTCTCAGAGGGATGCCTGGGGTCCAAGCACCATTCAGGGAGCCTATAGCACTTGTACCTCTTGTAATGTATGCCACCAGGAGAAAAGGAGATGATGGGAGGCTGAAAAGATGGATTAACACTTTCTTAGATGATTTGAGCAGTTGCACGGCTTTCACCATGAGCTGCTCAATTCTGTGTTCCTCAGACTGATCTCAGATGCAGAGAACTGATGTATAACTTGGAGAATACACCAGGAGCTGAGGTCCCAGAGGGACTTCTTGTGTAGCTTCATCACCTTCCACTGGAGGGTAGGTGCTGGTCTGCCTTTTTTTTTTTTTTTAATTAAACTTTCAATTATTTTAAGTATTAGTTTTTTACAGGATAAGTGTGAACACATGGTTCAGCTGAACCACAGATGGTGCAGCTGAAATTCCTGCATTTGGAAAAATTAAAGATAAGCACTCTAGGAACTCAAGGGATAAGCCTCACCCTGGGAAAGCCACCTTCCTGATCTGGATATCATCCTTCCATGCTGGATAAGTATTGAAGAAAGGACATTGGGATAGATTTATCTTCAGTCTAATCCAGTGCGGATGCTCTTCAGATTTTGTGGTCTGGATGCAGACCCAGTTGCTATGTTTGGGTGACAGCTTCAGATTATACAATAGATTTGGGGGCTTTTTTGCCAACTTACCACAGCATTTATAGCCCAGTTGCAACTGGGAATGCAATTGTTCTTCATGCATCAAGATACCAAACCACCAGAAGGATGCAGTGCAGTTTTCATTGGTGTTCTTTAAGATAAAATGCCATAGTACATCTGAAAGTTTGAACCTGATGATTTAATCAATCACTAAATGGCACACTATGCAGTATATTAGGTGCATGTGAAGTAGCTCTCCTCACAGTTAGTAAAGAGTAAGTAGGTATTTAATGTTTATGAAAGCAGTCTTAGACAATTGTTACATTTGCTGGAATAGTGTATCTAAGAGCAGTTGGAAACACTAAACTGAACAGTAGATTACTTTTCATTTGACTGCTTGTATGCCTCTTCACTTTCCTATTTGCAAATTGTATTTTGATCCCAAGGAGTCTTCAGGGGTGAGTCTTCTGCATCTAGCCTGAAAGACTTGCATTTCTAATCATATATATATATATATATATATATAAGCACATGCATATTTACAAGTCTGGAAGGCTTATACTTACATAAGAATAGAAATATTAGTCATTTACTGTTCATATTCTCCATCAAAAAAAGTTTAAGTAATCCAGATAAAATGAAGAAAACAACCCCTAGGTGAGGTTTCATATTAATTAAAGTAGCCTAATTACATTAGCAGTAAGAACTTAACCATACTAAGTAGGTGGGTTATTGGGCTAGTCGGGTAGATAAAAATATCCCTTTCTTTGGCAAATAGATGTTAAAAAATACAACCATTTTCATCCTTTTTCTCATACAGAAAACGGCGCCTCTACAGAAGTGAGATGTGTTCAAATAATGATTAATGGTCATAATACGTAGTGAGCTGTGTTACACATAATCATATTAGGCAATCAAATAAAGGTTAAATAAAACCTAGAAGTATTTTTTCAACTTCTGAAAGTTAAGCTGTACAAAGAATGTTAACATCTGCTGGATATGGTTTTATCCAGTGCAACATAACTCTAAATGTGATAAAGGAGACTTTGCTTTGAGAGATTTTTCCCTGAAAAGTATTGCTGGGAAGTAAGGAGTGGAGCAGGTAGGTGTGTCTGTGAGGCCTCACTGTGAGGATGAGCTTACTAGTGTGGAGATGATTACAGATGAGGAAAAGAACAATAGCAAAGCTACTAATATTTGGAGAGGAAAAGCAGCATAGGCTCAAATAGCAACTAAACCTTGATGGAAAAGCAAATGATAACTATTTGGTGTTTTAGAAATGAGATCCTGTATAGTAGCACTATATAAACAGGTACAGTTTTTTCAGTTTAAGATATTATACTAACCATGAGATTATATCAAAGAGCAATGCCTAGATGGCCAGTTTTTTGCCCTCACCTATCTACACATAGATAGAAACAAACATGCACACACACTCACGTGAATGATGGTTATATTGCTGATGCATGTAACAAACTAAAATGCATTAATACAAATTGTTAATACATTATAGACAATGATCTTAAACATATCAATATCATGCCATTATTTAACCTATATCCTATATGCTGAAACTAAGGTCTAGACAAAACTTTTCAGTAATATCCAGAGCAAACACAGGGAGCCAGAACACTAATGAACTTTTGGATCTTGATCAGGATACACTCCATGCTTCACTCAATAGAGAGAGAAACACATTTACAAACTGACAGGCTTCACCTACTTTAGAAGCCCCAGTTTATAAAATATCAGACAATTTAAGAAACTCTCCTCTTAGGATTAAAAATCTTTTTCAGAAAATTTAGTCTGGCTAAGTTGGTATTTCTCAATCAACATTACAGCCTGGTTTCCATAGGTTTTTGAAACAAGAAACTCACAATTTTACACTTTTGCTTTAAAGGCAAACCCTCAAAAACATTCTGGAAAACTGATGAATCTATTACCAATGTGCTTTGTATCCCTGGAGGAAAGAAAGTCCTGTAAGACTTTGCCTTGCATTTTTTTCACGCTCCTTTTCTTCTGTCAAAGCATTATATTATTGGTACTATAGTTACAAACTTCATTTAGGTTACAGATATTGCTCAAAACCATTTATTTTTTAACAGAAGCACTCTGGAAAATTGCCATAAAATAAAAAGAGAAGGAAAGACTTGGAAAAGACATTTTCAGTGCAGTTGTTCTGTGATTGCTGAGCTTGGGGCAGACACACCAGAAAACTTTGTTAAAGTTTAAAACCACCAAAACCAAAGTTTTACAGTAGGAAGTATCAGCAGAAGTTAAACATAAGCGCTGCCATCTGCCCTGCTTATAGCATAAAGTACAAGATGTACCTCTGGGACTGCCAAAGGTTCAGCAGATACATCCTCCTCTAAAAGCCCTGAAATGCAGCACTGATGGTGGGACTGAGACAGCTTTTGGCAGGCAGAGATGTGTTCAAAACTCAGAAATGGAACCATGTTGTGCGCTTTGGATGGGAATGTTTGTCAAAATACTGTTTTATTGTAGCAGCAGCAGAGGCTGAGGCTGTTGCTTAAACCCCCATCAAAACACTAAAGAGTGAAATATATATACTTGCTCAGTAAAGAGTACAAGTCACAACCAAATAGACTGTCTTTTCCACGTTGTTAATATTTATAGTTTTACACCTAGTAACACCACTCACAACCAAAGCAACTGCTCACCAGACTTCATTGATATTCATAGCAGTAAGCCAAGTAGCACAACTCATAACTGGTGTTCATTTCCAATATTCATTAATATTTACAGCTCTGTAGGTGATTTAGTTAACTTATGTAAATTCACAGTGGTAAATCATGATACTAAGGTTAATTTGCAGTGTGGCCTTCCAGGTTAAGTAGTATCTTCTAATAAAAGCTCGGGTATGAATTAACGTTACTATCTGCAATAACTTCCATTCTCACAGTATTTAACCTTGTAAATCAACTTTTATTGAATAAAGATTTTTCATTTGCAGCATAAATACTCTTTGCAAGTAAAACTGATGCAAAGCCATGTCCATGGCCTACTATGGTAGCAAGACTTTTTCCAGAATCATCAACATTCTTATTTTGAATCCAGGTATACTTAGGAGATGCTGCAGACCAGATCGTGTTGGTATAATAGAGTAATAAAGTATCCTCATGGTTAATTAATATTTGATTCAAACTTTCATGACCTACTAGAAGTCATCTGATAGATCTTTGTTTAACAGTTAGATACTCAGCCTAAACTAATTCCCAGAGTCCCTCCACACTCAGTGGGGTAACCCAGCACCTCCAGAGGACGATTCATGCCCTCTACCGAAACACTTTAATTCCTCTGTCAAAAATGAAAGGATCTGTTTCCCGACTGTGTGAGGGAGCTGTAAGAATGACTGGAGGGGATCTGGGATGCAGATTTAGAGAGAGACATGATTCATGGGAGGGTAAAGTGGCTTTTCTTATCTACTATTTTTTTGCCTATATGTATTTCTGGTTTCCTAAAAGTGGTTCACAACTGGCTTATATGTATGTAAATGTGGTAATAAGCAGATGTCTTCCTAACTGTTTCAGACTAGCAAAGAGAGTAATGGAGCTCTATTTCATCTTCACAGCCTCTACACTGCATCCAAAACTGAGGCCTGGGCTCTTCATTCGGAACACAGACTAACTTGGTTCATGATCCCCAACAACTTCAAATAATTTCTGAATATTTTTCAGACTCTGAAAACTTGTAACTTGGTGTAAAAGATTCCTATTCCCCAACTTTTAATTTTTTGAAAGACATAGACAGAAACCTGAAAAAACTCTAGTTTCAAGATACTTTAAAAGAAACCATGGAACACAAAAGAAACCTAGCAGAAAAAAACATCATGCTGGTGCAGTCTCTCTTGTTGTAAGGATCAGCTTTGAGTCTTGCATCTTAACAGTACCATTTTTATCCTTTCAAGTTTTGGGAGTGGAGATACCTCCTCTTTATATTGTTTAGAAAATACAGCTCCAGTGTAGTACTGCACCCACTGTTTTTTCACTTGAGCAATTTCATCCATCATTCTTTGCAAGGAACAACCATCCAGGAGTTAAGCTTTCAAGTTTTAGCATGCACAAAACCTTTACAGTGACATTGATTGCCCTACAGCACGTGTAAAGTTGCAGCAGTGAAGACACCACATTTCAGAATCAGTACAAGTGTCTGAATTCTCGTATCCTAACACAGAGATCTGCAGCCTTTTTATGGTGGTCTGGCTAGACAGGCTTCCTTTCCCATACTAGAGCTGAAGTGTGCTGGCATGAGTTCAGCAAAGGTTTGAGATACTGTTAAAGGGGCAAAATGCAGTTGACAGACCAGTGATGCCCCTTTCCCTGCAGGGAGACGAGGATTTGAAGCACAGCTGGTCCTTTCTGCTTACCCACATGCTCATCTCTTAGTCATGTCCACACACAAAATATGCCCAAGAGCCCCCCCCCCCCCATGATAAGTAATATAAGTTGTTAAATGTGAGGAACAAATGGGGTTTCTCAGTTCAGGGCTGCTGTCTACTCACTTGGCCAGAGGGGTTGATGTGGTTTAGCATGCATGGTGGGAGTACTACAGCATCCTGCTGTGCTTGTAGTGCAGTCTTGCCCCAGCCTTAGATAGAGAGATGTGTAAAACACCTATGTAAACCTCCAACGAATGTTCAGAATTATGTGTCTTTGTTCCACAAATTAACATTTACATTAGAAGAGGGTCTAACCATCTGCTGAGGCAATTTTAATCTCTCTTTGAGGAGGTGTTTGAACTGAGTGTCTGCCTCACTCTGTTTTGTTTGGTTTACCTTTTCTCTTTTATACAGGGGGAACCTGGAAGGGTGATGAAGCATATTCTGAGGGTGGTGTTAAGAGTAGGGAGAAAAGAGATTTTTCCTCAAACAATCGTCTGAAGACTCTCCCAAGGCAAGTACCATCAGCTACCAGTGTCAATGAGATTAAGGAATGTAGGGGGGAGGGGTAGCAATGCAGAACAGTTAAGGTTTCTGGCCACGCCTGCTAAATGGCTCTGCTCATAGGCAGCAGACAGCACTAGAGGCAAATGGAAAGAATTATTTTTCAATCTAAGAGCAAACAAATTGCACAAAGCAAAGTGCATCCCTTGATATCATGAGAGGAAGGCTCTTGGATTTAATGATTAATTCTAACTCTTCTAAGTGCTGGGGGAATTGCATCCATTAAATGAGGCATCAGACACAGCCACACAGCTTCATGCGCTTAGGTACCACCTCCCATCACCAGTCAGTGCCTACACCATGGTCTCTCTTGCACTGTCCCAGCTGACTCTGAGGTGAAGAGTCAGGAGTGGAAGCAAAGTCTCAGTGTTGTGCTTCAGCTGTGGAGTGAATCTCTGAATGGCGGTCCCATGATCCAAAACACCTTGTTGGACTGCGTGATCCTTGAATTGAGCTTAACATTGCTTTGCCTCTTGCCTGTCAGGCAATATTGTATGTGTGTTGGAGGTCGCAACAAGAAAGCAGATGTTTGAGAGGTGTGCAACTGGTATGTTTGCTCTACTGACACGAACACCACACACCCAGTGAGGCCAGGATTCCATCCACAGTTACCTTGGTTTTGCCTTGCATCTCAGAGTGTATATATATTGGAGATGTAAAACTTTGCAAAGAAACCATCAGAAAGTAAAGCAAGGTGTATGTGGGTTTGGGACCGGTGAGGAGAGGGACTGTAAGCGTATCAACTAGACTAGCACAGTAATGGATTAGTGTTTCAGCATGTCATCAGCCCCTGTGGCCAGAGGAAAACTGGCCAACCTGTCAGGGCGTGGAGTCCTCCTACTACTCCAAGGGCTGTGAGAACACTGCACAAAGGTTGGGAAGAAGAGCCGGGGGCGGGAATGCTCATAATAAATAATTCTGAAGTATTTAATGAACTAGAGAGGTTTTCTTGGAGGTTGATTTATCCTCTGTCACCTCTTCTGTTTACTTCCAAATGGTATCTTAATTGCATTTCTCATACTTGTCCCTCAATTAAAGCCTCTCCACTTTTGCCTTCATTTTCAGCACATCACTTAATTTTCCTTATTTATTTTTTAATTAATGATCTGGCACTTTTTTCCTTCTCTAAGCTTATTGCATTGAAAATTCTGTCCTTCACTAAGTCTTTCTTGGGAGTAGGAAAATGAAATTTGTTTGCTCTAGACAAAATTAATTTGACTCTGCTTTGTTTCCTCTCTTCTAATGAAGCTAATGTAGCTTAAATCACTGACCGCATAAAAGAATTTTCTGGGCTCAAATACCCTTCTTCTCCTGTCTTTTTGGCAATGCAGGTACATGAAAGTGAGTTCTCTTTTGGTAACAGTATTTTTCTGCAGGATAAATCAATATGTGCAATAATAATTTGTGGGATTTGAACAATGGTAGTATTTTCTACAGTTTATCACAGATCTACAATTTTTCCCATCTCTTTTCTGCAGATGTCCCCTTGGCTATGTGCGTCAGATATCCCCTTGGCTACATGCATCAGATGTACATATAATTGTTGAATAGCAAAGTGAGAGAAACATGTGATACATATGCTCACTTGAAAACCATCAGTGTAGAAAATAAAAGGCAACGCACTCATTAGCATGGCTTTTAAGCAGACAGTTTACTCACTTTCTCATAGCTCTGAATCATTTATTTGCTGTGATTTTTCCAAGTAGCACTCATTTCTAGCTGTTTGCCATATCAGTTTGTGAGTAGGTGAAGGTGAATGTGATGCCTACCCCCTATTTTCCAATTAAGCTTAAAATATTGCACAGAAAACACTAGCTTTTCACTTTCCCAGGGGCAGAACCTGTCCCACAGTGGCCCACCACTGTAAACAGATTGCCTCAGGGCAATTTCCTCTTGGTTATTCGGTACTACAAACCTACCCTATTCCAAGTCTTTCTGCATCACTAGGTGGGACTGCTTCTCATTACCTCGACTGGGAAGACTGTGTTTCAGTGTCTTGGAGAATAGTCTTGTGCACTGACAGTTTTACCCGTGGAGAAGCACACGGGTCAGTCAGTCCCCAGGGGCATTACATTCTTCAGGAGACAGCTGACCACCAAAGAGAAGTGGACGATGACCTCCTGGGAGACCAGGTAAGTATTGAATAATTAAGACACTGCTCACATGTTGATGTTGATAGCCAGCCCTTAATTCACCAGCTGCTAATATTACTGAAATGAAAGACCATACACAGATCAAAGACAAATGAATGAGAACACTTGAATTCTATGGAAATTGAATTTTCCATACTCTCTCATTCAAAGCTGTCCTTGGCATCTCAGGAGACATACAAGAGACATCCTGTAGGAACGATTTATCCTTAATGCAAACCTGCAAACCAACAATGTCATGCTGCTGAAGGCAGTTAGTTATTTGTGTTCAGACACATGGTGAAAATCATTGTCTTTTATGTTTGAAGTCTTTGGTGTATTTGCCTATTGACCAGCTAATCAAGTACAGTCCTTGAAGTACATTTTACACCTTGGTCTTACCAGTTGCTTAATACCTCTAAACTTCTCCAAGATGGATTTGTGTGATTACTAAAGGTGCATGCTTGTTGTATAATATAATTTGGCATTAATGTAGCAGTATAAAAAATAGAGTAGTAATAGCTTTATGAATATTCATGGTAAAGACATGTAGCTACTACTGGTAACATATTATTCTCTTCCGTGAGTGCTTTAATGGCTTGCTGCTTTATTCATGCAAGCAGTTGTAACTCCTGGGTGTTTCACAAATATTACCATGCATATCTCCCCATCCTCCAAAATTGTAATTAGGGTCATGTTCCTTTCTAGATTTGCCTTTAAAAAAAGACATCCATTTGGAGACCAAAACCACATGACTGGGACAAGTCATTGAGATGCTTTACTTAAAATACATTACATGCTATAGGGACAGCCTATGAGCTAGAACATGGTGAGCTACATGAAATCAGGCCTAGTTCACAAAAAGTTCACAAGGAGGAATGCAACAATTTTTCAGATTATTTCTTTGAAAAGAAAAAATAATCAAACTGTGTTCTGATGCATATACAAGTCATTCATATATCATCTGGGAACTGGTTTAATAATCAAGAACATGCCAAACCCACGCTGCTGTATCCTGTTGTATCTTCAAGTCTGGACATAGTCGCTAAAGTCAGAGCAGCACCACTTTGCTTACAATTGCCACATCCACGTTGCAATATGATTCTGATGTTCATAGAAATATTTTTAGAGGTGGAATAAAGATGTTCACTAAGCTGATCTCCAGAATTAATGAAAGTGTTAAACATCTACTAGTACTGGTGATTTTCAGAGTTCAAAAGTATAAACTTGTTTCACCAAAGAAAAATAATCTTGTCAAGGTTTAGCATCTGATACTAGAGTATGCTGAATCCAGGAATAATTGATCACAAAACTGCAGTCTTTTCAGAAGGAACCATTTAGAAAATTCAGTCCATTTAAGAAGAACTTCTGGTGCTTATCAAGAAGGTTTATTGACAGGGAAAAAAAAAAAAAAAAAAGAAAGTTTCTTAACAAGATTTCCAGCCAAAGTGCTAATTTCTCATCGAAATCTATGACGTTGGTATGTACAATAAAGCTCTTGCAGTGAATGGGTGGTTTATATGGCCCTTCTTAGAGAATAAGAAATACTTAAAAGGAGTAATAAATGCCCAAAATATAACATTAGTTGCCATATTAAAAAAACCAAAGTCATATAATTCCCCAATCTGCAGAATCCTGCAAATTATCCTGTTCTACAGCTTTATGCAGTTCTTTAGCTCTATATTTAATAGAGAACTATGATTTTTAGTCAGCTTCCTGTTGTGATACATTAGAAAGAACTGTTGGATCATTGTGTTGCTCCAGAGCAAATAAAATTACTATGGCTTATGGAAAACAGCATATGATTCATCTGATTAAACAGTCAGCTGATCAACTGGGAAAATAAATAAAATAAAACAAAATATACCACGTATTATTACAGTTGTTCTTTACTTTTACTGAGAGAGAAAGGCATCAATAAAAACTCAAGAATGTGGAAGGAATGTCCTTCACACATCCAGTAAAAAAAGGTCTTTGTTCCAAAATTCTAATAATCTTAGTCTCATTCTCCAATGTCAGCTCCCAAACTGGGACATAAGCTCCATCCCTTTCCATATACCCAGTGAAGCCAAGTCACAGTCTTATAACCTCAGGCAATGTTTGTCCTCCAACAGTACCACACCAGCCCACACTCAGAGCCCCAGAACTGTCCTTACAAACACGTAACGCAAGTCTGTGTGTCCATACTCTGCCTCCATGGGCCTGGCACCATTTCCTGAGCTGGAAACATAGGTCCAGCATTGGCAGGATCCCTGCAGTGGATGTTGGACAGGGAGAATCGCCCCTCCTGTGGCTTAAGTCATGCAAGAGGCAAGTCCTGCATAGAAGGATTTAGGGAGCATCAGTAGCTGTCTGTGTGTATCTGCCAAGGAAGCCCCTGCACTACAGCCATCACACACTCTCTTTGAGATGATTTCTGCTCTAACAGCAGTAGACTTTCCATAGCTTGGGAATTTCTCCTATTATCAGAGACAGTCTCATGGGCTTACACAAAGAGTTTTCTTCCTTCCTGTAGCTTTTTAAAATAAAAAGTAAATGTTGCCCACTATAAAAACAAGGGGAGACGAGATCTCAAAGAGAGATCTTTGAACAGAAAAATCTGACAGTATCATTAGTAACTTTCTTGTATCTCTGAGAGTAGGTTTGCAACACGGACTCACAATTTTCCTTCAGTTTTCATTGTAACATTCCAGTCCTGACACCAACACTGGTACAGATCTTCTAGGGACTGACATCAGATCATCTTATGATACCCTATTTAAAGCAAAGTATGGTAAATATTTCCAAACTTTTCCTTGTATCTACTACAAGCTGTCCTGGTTTGAGTGAAAACAGAACTAATTCTGTTCAGTAATTTTACTTTTCAGCTCGGTTCTTTTAATTAACTGCACTTTCTGAAGGACACAAGCATAAAAAGAACTAATTCAGAATGAGTCTCCCTCTCAAGATGAAACACATGGATTGAGGGGCAAATCCTCATTGGTAAAAAACCCTCGATGTGCCCTAAAATGACAATGCATGAACTAGTGCCCTTATGTGAAGAAATTGTCTTATAACCTAATTTGGCTTAATCTTTCCAGCAGAGAGAGAGGTAGGCCTGCGGAGATGGGAACAATGGTTACACTTCAGAAAACAACTGATGAGAAGTGAAGCTGGGTGTAGGAAGGTTGTAAGAACTAAAACAAGAAAATTGCATGTGGACACAGCATATGTGGCAAATACAGAAACCCTCACAACTAAAACTTCTTTCCTAAACTGGTCCTTCTGCTGGACTTCTTGACTTCATTAGCTGGACAGTTTAGAGCTACTTTCAATAAATCTCAGCATTAGGTGAGAAAGCGTGATCTGTCTTGTAGGTTGTTTCTTGCTGAAGGGGAAAAGATTACCATGTCAGAAAAGGGAAGAGGGGTGAAGAAGCACCAGCTGGGACAGAAGTCCTGCAAGAACTCTGCAGAGTACAGAGACTTGAGGATGTGGCTGCAGATAAAACTGTGATTACTCTGGTTATGTCCATGTCAGGAAGAGGAGTGGATGTCAGCTAAGCTATTACTATTGAACTGTGTCTTATTCAGATATCCTGAGCCAAGGTGTCTGACAAAATCTTGTTCATTTTTGGTCTGAGTGCATCCTGATCAGAACAAGTTAACATGAGCATCTGTACAGAACAGCAACTGCTCCTGGCTGGTTCAGGCCAGAAACTCTTACCTGTAAAGCTTTTCCTGTTTCTCTTTTCACTGCCTGCAAGGTGAGCTCCCATCAACTTTGGGAGATCTAGTTGGGTTGCTGGGAAGCTGCTTTTCCCAGGGCAGCAAGTCTTGTTCCCCAAAGTTATTTGCCACACACCTCTTAGGGATGTGGTTGCCATTGGATGGCTGGTGACCAATTTTCTGGGCCAGGAGAAGTTCGTCTTTCTGACAGTACAAACAGTAAGTATTCTACCAAGTCTTCTAAGACTGGTGGCCAGAGGAGTTTTGCCCCTTTCTTCACAACCCTCTGGGATCACAGAGAGCTTTGGCAGATCTCCCCCATGAGGGAGCTCTGAGAGAGGTACCCAGGAGTGCAGTGCAGCTTCCATCTTGAAAAGCTCTGACTGTGGAAGGCTACCATTACATTCTATGATAGTGCCATCTCAGTTACCAGTAGATGAGCGGAAGCATCCTAGAAAACTCTAGTCCTTTACTGTCAGTGTCCTGCGTGGGGGTTTGTACTAATCCTGTTACAGATAACTTTGATCCTTGGGGCCCCAGAGACATGGAATGTCTACTCTTGTTTACAGGAAACAGTATAACTTCACTATGTGCTTTCCATTTCACTTGGATGTCTTCACACCTCTTTTTAAGGACACAGAGTACTCAGTATTTCTGTAATTGCTATACTCCACATGGTATATGCTGTTCTGGAAAGAAGTGTTCGGTAAACATGGCATAATGAAGCATTTGTTCTTCACTTGTCCACTGGGGAGGAAGGAGTAGCATCTGGAGGATTGCAGCAACTGTATCTCAGAGAGCTTTTTAAAAGCACTTATTCTGTGAAAACAGGTTTCACGATGGGGGAGCTCAGAGTAGACTCTTGCCATACTCTGTGGCTTACTCATTCTGGAGGTGATATTACTAAATTGAGGCAAAAATGTTTTTTGGTTTTCATCTTTTGAAAGGCAATTTTTTGCAATGTTGCAATCAAAACATTATGGTGCCAAGTGAGGTAGCACCTTGAAGGAAAAGCTGCTACTGAGCTGCTTGACAAAGGAAGCAGGAAAGCCAAGATTGCTGGGAAAGGAATTTTCTTTTAATTTTGTAAACTCATAATGAAACACAGATGAAATGAGTTTCTGGAAAATGAATGCAGGTTTGTCAGCTAAAATTATTGGACGTTTTAGCTTTGTAATTCAAATGTCCCAGATTTTAGATTAGTGAAACCTCTTTCAATTCTTCATCACTAGAATGTACCCATGTGATAAAATTGGTTAAACTAATCTTTACAAAAAAACACCACATAGTGGTGGCTCTAATTTATATCAATTCACATTTGCACAACTCTTGTCAACTTGAGTGGAACATTTACTTCAGCTGTCTGAAGAGAAAATCAGGTCTTTGAATTTACTTTAAATGTGTAAATTTGATCAACTGGTTCCATTAAAAAGCAAATTGAATTGAATTGAGAATAGGTGGATTACAGCTGTACTTGAGGGAAAGAATTCACAAGAAATCCCTCAAGACAAATGGACTTGAATAACTCTGAGTGGTTCCTTCAAATAATCATTTTAAGAATTTCTGGAGAGATTTTATTTGAGATTATATCTCTTTTCTGAAAGGAATGATGATGCCATAAATAGAATGACTTCAGTATTGTGCAATGAAGTGCTGTAGTTTGTTAAAAGGTAGAAGACCAAGAAAGCTTCTTATGTTCACTTTAATGTAAAAAGCTTAAAGCAAAAGTGTTTAAGCAGTTTGAAAGACAGAAGTCTGCCACGTTGCAAAATGTGGAACATGTTCCCCAACAGTTAAATGGTTGTGAAACATTTAATAATATGAACATTTTCACTGTGACAAGCACTGATGTGGTAATACATGAGTAACTCACCCATCTTTAGTGGTCCACTAACAGGACTTGTGCAATGAAGAAGCAGATGGCAACAGTTTTAAAAGCTAGTTGTTTGAAAACAACTGAAGCAGTAAGAAGCTTCAATTTAGCCATGAGCTCTGCAATTGTAATGTTTTGCAACATCTGTCCAATGGGTGACTGTTCATGGTTTTCTCTAGACTAGAGAAGTGTCCTGTGTTAATATTTAGCTAGTCAATATATTGGTCTAGATCTTCAAAGAAACTTCACTCTTGACCTGATCTTAGATGCTTCAGTGAAAGTGTCAGTGTGTGTCCCACTGAGCCCAGCTCAGAGTACCCTCTCATCTCCACTAGAGATGTAGGGGTCTAGATGTCCCTGAGGGAATTAGCCTGATTCTCAATCACTAAGCAATTGCTGAAGGGGAAGGAACACCAGAGAAGCACTGATGCGAAGCAGGACAGAGCACCTGGGACCTCTTTTGGGAGGACAGGCTGATGTGGGGTCCTGGCTGCTCAGGGGTATGAGATGCGTCTCTACAGCTCCAAGTGAGGTGCCTTTGTTTTGGAAAGAGATGAGTCTTACAGACATCCTCATGAACATTTCTCATGAGCTAGCTGAGATGACTTAGAACTCAAGGTCCTGTCTTCTCATTATCACAAACCTGTTCTTGCTGTACAGAGCAAGGAGAGTACAAGGTACTCAGTCATGGCTCTGACTTCTCTAGGAAGGTGAAGGACAGATACTATATAGCTGAATCCAGGAGACTTTATGTTCCATGTCATATCTCTTTCTTAGTCTAGAATAATTTTCTAGAGTCATTTTAATTGTCACAACTTATTACTTGTAAGGTATTCCCAGAGGCAACATCTTTTATAAAGTTGTTTGTTTTTTGTTGTGTTGTTTCTGCTTTTTTTTTTTTTTTATCTACAGAAGACCTTCGTTGCACAGATCTTATTTAGAGAAGTCAATCTCTGTAGAAGTGTATTTATTTTTAGTTTCTATTAAGTATGCTATTTTTGTATAACGTGCAGTTTATTTCTCTCCCAAGTACACTTACAAACATAATGGCTACTGGACTTTCTAAGATAGGTCATTAAAGTCTTCTAAATATGTAGAAAGTATATGCTGGGAAGCAGTAGGAATCTCTTTGCTTCATTCATAATATCAGATATTACTGTGTTGAGCAATGAGTATTTAAAATTATTTTTGTAGTTTATTAGTAGCAAGGAATAGTTTAACACGTGATTTTAAAAGCAATGACACTTATGGATATGATGTGAAAAAACCTTTTGAATGGAAAAGCGTATATTATACTCAGAGAGAAAAGGCCTACTGATGTCAGGAGTTTACAGTAGTGTGTTTGTCCATTCCAGAAAAAAAATGTGCGTGCTGAGCACAGGGTTGCAGAGTAGCATACCATAAGTAAGATAAAACCTGCTGCAATATGAAAAGTCATTCACAAATCTAATTTCTAGACTTACTCTGAAGGAATATTTCAAAATTCTTTGACAAAAGATGATTTGTCATTAACAGATCTGAAGACACAGACCTTTATTGGGATGCCACGAGGTATGGAACATTCCCAGGGAAGTTAGTAATATTTGGACAAAAGGCTGAGCAGGGCAGAGTAATGAGGTGACTAACCTGTGACTCAAAGGAAGAAGTTATATGGGAAGCCCAGGGGGTAGGAGTGGAAAGTGCAGGTCAAAACCAGACCAGGGCAGCAGCTTCTCATTGCAGATGGGGCCATCAGTGACCCTGGCTGCAGAAAGAAAGACAGGATTAAGTCTCCCTGGGGATATGGAGTCGTTTACAGACCTTCACATACTTTTAAGATGAGAATAACTGAGATAGATGAGAGTCTCAATAAACTGTGACATGACACTATGAAAGGATACTTGCATGTACCTGTTCTGCATCAGGTTGATGGGGTCTGGTGGTACAGGATTCTTTCTGGATTTTAGTAAGAAAGATATAGTTACAGGTGCAGCTGTTTTAATTAGGTAGAATAGAAATAATGTAGACAGTGAGCAAATCTCATGCCCCTTCAGATGCTGGGGATCCTGTTTTCATGTAAGGTTGGACAGACTTTGGCTGCATTTTCCCTTGGCATGCTGTGCAGATCCCATCCATGGAGACCCCTCTTGCACGTTGTTATCCACGAAGAAGATCACCTTGCCATAGAAGGATATCAGGTTATTCAAGGAGGACCTGCCTTTCATAAACACATACTGACTGGGCCTGATTGTCTGAATGTCCTGTATGTGCCATGTCATGGCACTGAGGATGATCTGCTCCATAACCTTCTGCAGCACCAAGGTCAGGCTGACAGGCTTGGAGTTCCCCAGATCCTCCTTCTGGCCCTTCTTATAGATGGATGTTATATTTGCTAACTTCCAGTCAACTGGGACCTCCCCAGTTAGCCAGGACTGCTGATAAATGATTGAAAGCAGCTTGGTGAGCAATTCCATCAGCTCCCTCAGTATAGTTCTACTAACTTATCTCCTTACACATCTCAAGAATTGGAAACTCTATGATGTCCTGATCACTATGCCCAAGACATCCTCCACTTTCTCATCACCCGTAAGTACTTCTCTGTTTTCAAAGAACAGGTCTAGCAATGAGCTTTTCCTAGTTGGCTCACTCACCAGCTATGTCAGGAAGTTCTTTTACACACACACCAGGAACCTCCTGGGTTGTTTCCTCCCCCCTGTATTGGGTTTCCAGCAGACATCCGTTAAGTTGAAGTCCCCCACAAGAACAAGTGGTAGTGATTGTGAGAATTCCCCCAGATGCTTATAGAATATTTCAGCTGCTTCTTGATCCTGGTTGGGCAGTCTCTAATAGACTCCCTCCATGACATCTGCCTTTTTAGCCTTCCCCCTTATACTTACCCAGAGACACTCTACCCTGTTGCTACCATCATTATGGTGATAATCAAATCCCCCCCTAGCACACAGGGCCACTCCACCACTGCTCCTTCCTGGCCTGACTTCTGAAGAGTTTATAGACATCCAATGAAGCACTCCTGTTTCTGAGAATCATCCCACTGTGTTTCTGTAATGGTAACTATATCATAGTTTTCCCACTGTACAGGTTCCTCCTGTTTGTTGCCCATGCTGCCTGCACTGGTGTAGATGCACTTCAGTTGGGCTATTGATACCGTCACCTTTTTGGGGGGAGAAGACCTAATGCTTATCTGACAATTCCAAGTGCTTCCATGATTTCTAGACCATCGATATGCCTTCTATCTTTGCTATCACACAGTAATCCATTCCCTGCCTCCACTGGGATGGCAGAGTTAAAGAACCCACTAGAATGCCATCCCATGGGCATTGATGTGCCGCCCCCCGTGTTATCTCTGTCGAGCTTGGTTTTATCCCTTTGCCTGTGGATGCTGCAAAGCTGCTAGCAGAGGGATTTTCTCAGGTTCTCACAATATTTGGTGAGAATCCTGCCTTTCTCACCAGTGTTATGAGAAACAGTAGGATGGTGTTTGTAAGCTGGACCAACACCTGGTGTTTTGCTAAGTTCTGTTTATGGTACATTGGAAAAAAATATTTTGAAATAGGTGCTGTAGGACTTTATCCAATCACCCTAGGAGATGCGTGATTACTGAGCAATCACCCTATGGGGCTATGGTATATAAAACGGGGTTATAAATTGATAAAGTGTCTTCTTCCTGTCCTGGCTCTCTCTTTACTGATTTTGTGTTGCTGCATCTCTTCGCTCCCGGTATAAACAGTGATATTTGCCCATTCAAATCTAGTTTTAAGCTTTTTCAATAAGCCTGTCCAGCTCCTGTGCAAAAATTCTTTTCCTCCTTTGAGACAGGTGTTCCCCGTCTGTCAGTAGCAGGCCTGGTGTCCTGTAAACTGACCCATGATTCAAAACCCCAAAGTGCTGCTGGTGACACCAGTCTCAGAGACAGATACTGATCTGATGCATCTTCCTCTTTCTTCCCTCATTATTCCATGCAACTGGAAGGACAGAGAAGAATACTGCTTATGTTCCTGATCCCTTAACCAGTCTTCCCAAGGCCATGAAGTCTCTCTTGATTGCCCTCGGATTTCTTGCTATGACTTTGGCATAAACTACATTACAGTCTAACTAACTTCCTATAACCTCTCTGATCATTGACCAATATTTGTTCAACTTCAACAACAAGATAATTGTGAAATTTACCCAAAGAAATATTGCACAGAATAACAGATTAGTATCCTGAATATATCCTTCTGGCCTTGAAATAGAGCAGTGCTTTTCATGTGCTGCAAGACTGGAGTACACCAAGCAGCACACCTATTTTGAAAAATGAAGCAAACAGCAATAAGAGATGAGCTTTTGTTTTGCCCTGTGAAGATCTAGAGTTAATATCACGAGATATTTTCACAAAGTAGAGTTAGACCATGAGATGGGAGCTCTTCAAGTGTGCCAAGTTAGAACTGGGAGAGGGTCCACGTCTGACATGCACAATACAACCCGTGTAATTGTGAGTATACATTAATTAGCTTTATTATGTTATCAATTATTTAACTTGCAGAAGGTACTTTGTGACCAGGCCTTGGAGCACAAACCTATTCCATTTTCAATACCACTAGGACAGTCCTATCTTCAGTAATTTCCTCTGGTGTTTATAAATCAGAGCATGGCACTGACTGTCTCATGGCCTCTAGGTAAGCATTAAAAGAACAAAAAGTTTTTTCCTTTACAAAGGGTAAGAGACGATCCAGCAATTACAGCTTTTGTTCTCCAAAAGGGCAAAAGTTATTTGAAGAATTTTGGGTGATGAAATGCCTTTAATTATACTTGAATCTCTTCATGCTGACAGGCTTCTTTTGAGATGTGAATGACACTCCTGAACCCATCATGGTGGTAGTGCTGCTGCTGTATTCAGCCCCTCAGCCAGCACGTCCCTGTCCTTGCACTTTTCATAGCTAACCATCAGCTTCTGATTGAACGGTGGTACTTCATAACAGAGTACCCACAAAGCTGGCAGTATATGTCAACAAAAGAGAAGCACAAAGCTCAGATCAAGTAGTAGAAATAGGCATGAAGTTCTTGCTTGCCAGAAGATGTCCATGAGATATGTGTACACGAGGAAAAAAGGAGAGAGTAGGAAAGACCATTTGGAAGCCCACTAGTGGTTTAGTTTTGCTAAAAGAGGTTCCCACTTTTTCCATTCTTAATGCTATTTGAGGATACTGTGGTGAAGGAGTCTGTCAGATTAGAGAGGAATTGATGAAACTGGGGAAGCTCATTTCAAAACAAGACTGGAACAGAAAATAAATCAAGAAATGAAAAATAACCAATTTTAATTTTTCTGCCTGTTTCCCTGGCTGTTTCCATCATATCAAGTACAGCGATTCAGGCTCATAAAAAATATCTCCTCAGGCTAGATTTCCTGTGTCAGCCCCACTGTGGCTCTGCCCTGAAGGTAGTTTTTCTTTAAGGGAAGACTATCATCCTTAGCCACAAGCTATTTTTCACAGTGAAAATCTTTTGTCCAGGACCACATTTAGCTTTTTTGGAACCCTTAATTCTCTTACTTACATAGGATAATACATGTCTGGAAACACCACAGGGTTTGGAAACTGCTACATGCAGATGTTAGCTTTTGCTCTTCCTTCCCTGGAGTGCCTGCTGAAGTACTCATCAGCATCAGCCGCTTGCTGGGGATGGGAGATTTTCTGTTGTTCACAGGTGCAGCCCAATGCCCTTTCTGTGGTGCTTTTAAATCTCAAATGCCTGTTCGGAAATCCTAAATGACCAGAGGATTGGACTGAAAGGAAGAAAGAATTAGGTGACAACCATGATCTCACTGTTCTCCTTACCAACCTGAAGTCAAGTCAATACAGCAATGGCTTACTGCTATTTCAGACCTGCCAGATCAACTTCTCCATTCTTCCTCCTGGTAGTTGTACAGATCTCCTGAGAAACCAGAATGGTGGAAGAGGCCAGCGCTGTACGGACATGTCAGACTTGCAATAAAGCATCAGTCTGGTGGTCTGAGGAGGTGGTTCCTGCTGCCCTATGAAATGCTGGAGGGGCTTTCCCCCAACTTCTAAAGATGGGCAAAGTATAGTGCCTAGGTACAGTACCTGCTAGGAAAGTGCCCACTCATTCTTCACCACTCGTCACCTCATTCCCTTTGCTTTATGTAGACTGCTCATTCTGATCTTTGCTAGAAGCCTCCTGCAGTGATAGGCAGTGTCCCAGCAGTGTCTGCTCACAACCAACATGGTGCTCCAGGGTGGAGCAGACTTCAGTTTGACTGGACTTGTTAAACATTTGCTGGGAGGCTTGAAAGAAGAAATGTTCTGTTCTTTGAAGCCCATACATGTAATCAAACCTGCAAGACAAGTGTTCCCCCACGAAGGAAAGAACAAGGGGTGAAAAAAAAGGCCTTGTTTTCTTCTTAGTAAGTACTGTATGAAGGGATGTTTTCTTTAATGTAACCTTTAGCTCCAGTGTGCAGTGATGCTTTTACTCAGCTATCAGCTTTTAAGCATTTTGGATATGCTTTATAAATGCCAGGGATGCACTGCTGGGGTTGTGGGATACTGACATTAACTTCAGTCCAGAGAAAACAAAATGATTTGCCTGGGAGAGGCATTCCAGAATTGCACAGTGCTACGGTTTAAGTAGGGTGACCATGACATTGTTGTTGAGGAAATCACAAGGGGGTATTAAAAAGCAATCAAAAAAGTGTGGCTGTTGCTTCTTGATGTGAAATGTCAACATCTTTCTATTTAAGGCTTTCATGGGTCTGTTACTGAGCAGCCAGGGGTGCAAGTGTTCATTAAAGTCCAATGTCTTCACAAAATCATAGCCTTGCAGCAGCTGAACAAACCCATGTTAAAAATTGTCTGGCCTTTGTGTACCTCCTCAGGTCTTTTGTGAGGAAGTGAACTGTAGGGATACACTGAAAATAAATGGGGGACCATTCAAACTATCTTCGCACTTTCAACAAACCATGGATATTCATCATCTTGATGCCTCTGTGATTTCATCAGATTTTTTTGATAGACTTTTCAGCAATATTTCAGTACTTTCTCAGATGGGCCTATTCATCTTGAGATAATGTCTAACACCTTATTTCTTAATTAATTTCATCTATTTTTCCAGAGAGCAATAACATTTAATCCTGGTTTGAGAAAGCAAGCTATAATTAAATAATCTGCTGATGTCATGGACTGTCATGAACAGTGGAAAACTACAATTACATTATAACCATTGTCTCCCAATGCAATCTGGAATTGATGGCTGTTTCCATATATAATTAATATGTCTATTTTAATTTAGAAACCTTGAGCCAGGCCCATGGTGGCTACAAATTGGTATTCCCTTGTGGACTTCAAAAGGACTACAGTTGCATAATTTGGCTGGAGATCTATCTAGCCAGGCTTTGGTGACTTATTATGTGAACAGTGATGAAGTAAAAGGATTTTTAAAGACATCCTTTAAAAAGGATGACAAAGAAGTATTGGTTATAGAAAGTCATGGCCTTGCAAAATCACCTTTGTCCAGCTTGATGTTGTGTTCCCCATACCTTGTGTATATTTTTGCCTGCTTGTGGCTCTGCTCCTGGTACTCAAGCCTGTCTTTCAGCGGTAACATTGAGCCCACGTCTAAAGATTTTGGAAAAGGTGAACAGAAATGATGGATGGTCTCTTCATCCTCATCTAAAACTACAACCCCTACATAATTTCTGTTTTATTTTCTCCCAGATCCTTCTCTTTGGCTTTGGTGTGTGATGCTTATAGAAAAACCCATACTGAGATGCTACTAATTTCATTTCATATTCATCACAAAAAAATGAGGAAAATAACAACTTTTTAGTATGGTTTGAGAGGCCAGAGCTCTTGCCAGAGCTCAGTGGGAACAGACAATGCTCAGGATCTTTGAAAATATGCCCTTTTTCTCCTTGATAGCCTGTTTCTGCAAGGACATTAAGCAACTGATCAGATAATGTTTTAAATAAGCCAGATTCATGGCAAAAACTTATAACTTGAGAGAAACAGTACCCTGTTTTATATCCAAAACATTGGCAAATCTTACAGGAAAAGGCAAAATAAACTTATTGCAGCCTCGAGTAGATAAGCTGATTTTATTTATTTATTTATTTCCAAATCACCGAATCCTTCTTTCCTTGTTTTCTTTTTCACTAATTCTGAAGCCTTTTTACTACCTATCCCTTCTGCCTGGCCACAGGCTGTAATTTCTCCCGATGGATTCCCAGCAGAACTAGGCTGTTGGTCATACTCTGCTAGTTGTATCTGTACACTGCACCTTTCTCAAACAGCTATAAAAGATCTTGAAAAAAGAGGCAACAGCCAAAGATGGCAAAAAGGCTGAGAAGACTCCTGACTTCTCCTTCAGCCCATAAAGTTGCTGCAGCAGAGCATTCTATTTTACTGTGTTATAGAAAAGTGGATAATTTTCCCTGGCATAATATTATCTCATTTGAAAATACCTTTTAGGCAAAACTGAACACTCATGTGGTGAAGAATTTAGTTTTATTAATGGGATGGCTTAAACTCAATTTTGCATTATTTTGGAATGCTTAGTGTTTTGTTTTCTTTTTGAAATTACTTTCTCATTTCTAAATATGTTGAATCTTATATTAAGAAGAGGGTAAAAAGAAAACAAAGTGAAACATTTTACCTTAGCTACCTCCCACCCAGCCTTTTCCTCAAATATTTGTTTCATGGAAATTTTCCTGTGGGATTTTGTTCTGCTTCAGAATGAAAACAAACTTCAAACTAGCAAAATTTGCTGTAAAATTAAAATTCTGGTTGCCATCTTGCATGAATATTTACCTGTCTCAAAAGTGAAATAAAGCCTTTTATATTCCCTGGGGCACTAAAGTGTAGAAGACAGGTTGTAGTTAAAGCAGGCTCCTGACCCTTGCCACTTCTTTCACAACAGTGAATCCAGCCTCCCAAATAAGAGAAAAGGAAGAACTCAGCATCATGCAGTGTCATTGGCATTTAATTGATGAGGTGAAGAAATGGTGCACATGCCTCCATGCAGACTTCTGAGTTTTGTGTAGTGCTGGCAGAGATAATGGATATTTCTGAGGCAACATGTGCTGGACACACCTGATGTTTCTACTAAATATCTTTTCTTCTGATGACACAAACTATAAATGTTTTGCAATGTCCCCCTAGGTAATTTTGGTGAGAGCAGTTTGTTCATACAAGCAACACATATACCAGAAAAGTAATAAATGAAGGGCATAGTGTCATTAACCAGTGTTTTCATATTAGCATTTTGAGAAATTTGTAACAGGATCTAAACAAAGCCATTAGTCACTGATTGAACCATCAGAAGAAATAATATCACTTGAAGTCCTTTTATCATTTTTTGCTACGTAGATAATAAGGGACTTCAAAGTGAACTTTAAAAGCTCATTTCCAGATAAATAAACTCTCCTACAACTGTCTAATACCTTCAATGGCAGACTTTTTCATTTTCCAGACTCAGAACAGCAGCTGATCCTTGCTAAAGCAAAACTGAGCTCAGCAAAGACAGGAAGCTGGTAAACACAGATTTAGTGCAGATATAGACACTTCTCACTGACTTTCAGCTTCATCAGCTTTGGCTTCAATTTGATTGATTAGGACAACTTCAAATCACAGAATAAAATTATCTTTATTTATACATTGCTTTTTACTATGCTCAGAATTTTTTAAAATGACATGCTTTAGGTTAAAGGCATGACCTTGGTAAGAAAGGATTCTTTCTTCAGTCCTGAAGAGCTTGGTTTACCTTATACCCTTAAACATTTTCAATTTAGTTGCAATTTGAAGTAGTGATTTTTACTTCTGGGAAAGTGTCATTTTGGTTTCCTATTAACAGTCAGATCAAAGCTAAAATCTGTCATTGATCACCAAAGGTAAAACCAAACAGATAAAAGCAACAAAGCACCTCCTCTTGGAACTGCTTTATAGCTACTTCTGCCAAGGACTTGTATGACCTTCGCAGCTCAACAGCTTGGGTCAGAAAAAAGGCAACATAACACTGGTTCAACCCCAAGTCCTCACTTAGCACGTATTCTGTTCATTCTATGACTCAGGGAGGTAAGAAAAATGGGATAATTACCAGAGACCATAATGCTGTCAGCAGACTGGAACATTTTGCATTAAACCACAGCATAATCACAACTTTGCACCGAAGTAGGTATTGACAGTGTCTGTAATGTGTGGAGTTAAACTGTCATTTATTACATTAGATAGATTGGACATAGTTTGCAGTGTGGCAGTTTAGAGTGTGTATATAATAATCACAGGTCATTTATCATATGCACATAAGAGTGATACGTTTTGCACCAGGGAAAGCTGAAATTTGTGTTGTCATTTAGCTCTTAGGCTTAAGCAGGGATGAGCCATCACCTCACGATTTGAGGCAGTGCTGTAGGTACAGAGAGGCTTTGCGTAGCTGTGGCGTGGGTTCCACAGCCCTCCCACAGTGGGGATGCAATGTGCTTCCAGGGACCTTTGTCTCTGGGGTCTTGCTGGATCTGGCCTCTTATCAAGCCCATCTCTGAACTAAGCTGGCACCTTGTGGCAATGTCAACAGTTTTATTGGTGAAAAGCCTTTCTTCTCTTTGCCAGGTTTAGGGGGATAATAAAGCAGGAGGATGTTCTAGGGGCTGCAAGGCTAAGGCTAACACTATGCACAGTGCAGGGGTGGTAGAGATGACATGACTGGGTTTGGGGAGCTGAACACTCATTTTGCCAAAGTAAGCCTCTCATCACAGCAGGTCCAGGGAAGTGATTCATCCTCATTCCTCTCCCCAGCAAGACCACACTTGGAGCACTGGGTCCATTTTAGGGCTCCCCAGCATGAGGAAGACATTGCCACACTGGAGTAAATCCAGGGGATTGCAGCAGGTTTATCGGGGGCTGCATCACATGAAGGGTGAAGAGATGTGGGGAAACTTCTAGCCATTGTAAGAGCTGTCAATGACAAGAGCTTACAGCTCTCTTCAGCTGCCTGCTTGGAGGAGATACAGAAGAAGAAGCCAGATTCTTCCCAAAAATGTGTGTGCCAGGACAAGGAGTGACATATACAAAATAAGTTGTATGAAATTTGTAGTTAGAGAAGCAAATACATCTCTAACCATGGGGCACAAGTTTAGGCACAAACAGGAAATAAGGAATAAGCATGTACTCCATTTAGTGTCCTGCTTGGAAAACAAACCACAGTAATGAGAATATGGGATATAGCACTCAGCTGTAGTATAAATGTCAACAGTCTGGTTTTTCTTCCTCTCATGACAATGCTTTGGAAACCATGCCAATGTATTAGCAACTGAAATAACATTAACAGTGCAAAACCAGGGTTTATGGAAAATCAGACACAGGCATCCCAGCTGTACTGCGTCAGCCAAATGCATAATTTGTTCATAAAGTAGAACACACTCTGGGCAATGGGAACCAACATGTCAAGAGAGATAGTCTCTCTGACTACAGAGACATGGGTCTGAGGATAGGTATCTCTCCTTTATTTACATGTAGGAACAAAGGAATCATAGAATTGTTCTGGTTGGAAGAGACCTTCAAGATCATCAAGTCCAACCACTAACCCAGCACTGCCAGGTCACCACTAAACCACATCCCTCAGCACCACATCTACACATGTTTTAAATACCTCCAGGAATAGTGACTCGACCACTTTCCTGGGCAGCCTGTTCCAATGCTTGACAAGCTCTTCAGTGAGCATTTTTCCTAATATCCTACCTAGATCTCCCTGGCACAATTTGAAGCTGTTTCCTTTTGTCCTATTGCTTGCTACATGGAAGAACAGACCAACCACCTGTTCACTACAACCTCCTTTCAAGTAGTTGTAGACAGTAATTATGTCTCCCCTGAGCCTCCTTTTCTCCAGGCTAAACAACTCCAATTCCCTCAGTACCACTCCTTTGGAAGACTTGTGCTCTAGACCCTTCACCAGCTTAGTTGCCCTTCTCTGGACACACTCCAGCACCTCAATGTCCTTCTTGAAGTGAGGTGCCCAAAACTGAACACAGCATTCGAAGTGTGGCCTCACCAGAGCAGGGGGATGATCACTTCCCTAGTCCTGCTGGACACACTGTTTCTGATACAAGCCAGGATGCCAATGTCCTTCTTGGTCACAGGGGCACACTGCTGGCTCATATTCACCCAGTTGTTGACCAACACCCCCAAGTCCTTTTTTGTCTGGGGAGCTTTTAAGCCACTCCTCCCTAAGCCTGTCTGGGATTGTCGTGACCAAAGTGCAGGACCTGTCACTTGGCCTTGTTAAACTTTATCCCCCTGACCTCAGCCCATCAATCCAGCCTGTCCAGATCCCTCTCTAGAGCCTCCCTGCCTTTATGCAGATCAACACTCCCACCCAACACAGTGTCATCTGCAAGCATAATGAGGGTGCCCTTGGTCCCCTCATTCAGGTCATTGGTAAAGATATTAAATACAGCTGGCCCCAGTACTGAGCCCTGGGGAACACCACTTGTGACTGGCCACCAACTGGATTTAACTCCATTCACCACCACCCTCTGGGCTCAGACATTCAGCCAATTTTTTATCCAGCAATTTTTTACCCACCCAAGCATTAAGAAGATATTTTCTCCAAGAGAACGCTGTAGGAAACAGTGTCAAAATCTTTACTAAAGTCCCAGTAAGTAACATCCACAGCCTTTCCCTCATCCACTAAGTGGGCCACCTTGTCATTGAAGGAGATAAGGTTAGTCAAGCAGGACCTGCCTTTCATGAACTCATGTTGACGGGTCCTGATCACATGGTCAGGAGGTACAGGGGTGAGAAGTGCAGGCCTAAGAAAATGTAAAAGGACACAGGAAAGCTATCAAAGCAATCCAGACTGCAGAAGGCTACATGGGAACTGGTATTCAGATAAAACCTGTGCTGCAGGCTACACCTTTAGCCCAGTAAATCAGGACTGCAAGCACACAAGCACAGTTCAGAGTACATGTCTGTGATAGAGAGATGCTGATCTACATCCAGGACTGTAATTAAGCTTTCACTCATCTGGAGGGAGTGAGTAGATCTGCCCTTGGGAGACAGCTGGAAATGGGGAGACTTTGATTTCTTTCCCTGAATGCTGTGTGGGGTGTAGCAGCGTGAATCACTTGGCAGAAGCAGGCTGATTACCAGCCCCATACACAACTACCCTGACAACTTCTTCTGTACAAGCAGAAAAGAAATCATCTTCCCTCCACAGAACTTTTCTGCTTGGAAAGCCTGTTGTTGGAAAAGATACCCGCAGCATTAGCTTTTTTTCCTAGGCTTTCAAGCTCAATTATTAAAATGTCTGGAGCTGCAATAAATAATTCAGACTTCATTTATGTCAGGATGGAGGGCAGTTTTTGCCTTGGAATGGTGGTGGATAAATTCCAAAAGACAGGGTCTGCGTGAGGAGGACATTTCTGAGTCTGGTCAGTGGCATGGAGCAGCCAAAGGTGGCGGGTGTGTCTGCCCAAATTCTTGTTTGCATTTGTTTGAAGCAGGACTACTATGCTGAAGGGAAAGGTCCTGGCAATGCTAAAGCCTTCCTCTCATCCTAACAAAAATTAACCTCTAGTAACCATTCACAATCAAGGTAGACAGGAGTTTTATAAAGCCTACAAGTTCTTCTTTGGTGGTATTACTTTGAAATCCATTTGAATTTTTGAAGGAAGCTTGCTATCAACACCAATATATATTTGATTCTGTGGAGTCAGAAGTGGATCAGATGTGCCTTCCCCTGTGCTGATGAACACCCAGCATTGCTAACCTGGTTACAGCAAAGCAGACCTTGCAGGAGGTACTAAAACCAAGTGAATTTTACCAAGCCAGAGGTGAGGACCAAGCCAGAGGCCAAGCAGGATAGGCTTCCTCAGAAATCAGCCAACAGTGCTGGAAAAATTATCTTGACAAGTCATTGTTCTCTCCCACCTTCTAGAAAATACCCTCTTCACCCTGCACTTTGCCTGCCTCTTCCTCTCCTGTGCTGGTCTTTCAGACATAACTGCTTCTGCAATACTCCTTGGACCATCTGCTATGTTCACTGTCACGTGTTAACTCCTTTGAATGCCTTCTGATGGTTCTGCAGCCCACCAGTGACAGCAGCAGTGACAGACAAGTATCTTGTGATTCTTGATGGTGGCAGGATAATCCCCTGGGAAATGAATCTTCAGGAGCCAATTGGGGAAAAAAATGTCTCTCATATTTTGGGAAGATAAACAGGTTTCTCTTGGCAGTGGAAAGTCGTGTACTGGTAAAGGTGGAAAAATTCATCACCTTGAGAGGGGGCAGAAGCTGCTCAGTTTCTCCTGCAACAGCTCGGCAACTCCTGGACTGAACTTCACAGACTGGTCCAGAGAATCCCTGACATCTCCTTTTCTACTGTGGACCAGCAAAAGGGAGCTGAAAACACCCTTGACAGACACCTGTAAAAACATTGGTGGGAAGCAAACCAGGGGGTGCCCTGTGGTTCTGGCAGTAAGAGTCCCTTCAGAGATAACAGAACATTTGTACCAAACCAGAGCTAACCCAGTGATTTGGGCCAGCTATGAAAGAGCCTCTCTGTGCTCCTTTGCCCCTCTGAATGCTTTGTCTATACCTGTTTCCTCACGCAAAAAACCAGCACATGGATCCAAGTGGACACCCACTTGACTGGACTTTCTGGGGAGCTGCTCAAACTGAGGCAGCCTTTGCTTCATAGACAGAAGCACGGAAGGTGCCAGTTGCCAGTTCCTCACAGCTGTCCTTTTCTGTTTGCTCTCCACCATCCTTTCGAAGCAATCTTTGCAAAGGAAGGAAACTATGATATTTCTGTGGCACCTCTGTTTGCCAGTGTATATCTGTGAGTTGTCCTCCAGCCCTGCACAGCAAGGTAACCAACAGTCAAAGCAAAACATTACATATAATGTGATTCTGGGGTCAATGTGGTGAAATTCAGGATTAGCTAGTTTGAAGGATGACATCAAAATCCCTTGTACAAGGTGGGAGAGTGTTTGCTGAACAAAAGGGACATTTTCTGAGGGACACCTCAAAAAATCATAAACATCCACCTGATTGCAACAGCAGTGGACAAGGCACATACCCTGAGTGAGAATCATTATCACACATTGCTCTGGGTGGGGGTTATTTCCTCTCATTCACTGCTGATGAAATTTCACATAATTGTCTTCTGGCTGAGGCTCTGAGCAGAGGACTCAGGAACAGGATACTCTGATGCTGAGAGGCTTGAGAAATCAGCCATCGAAGGAGCTTTCCAATCAGCTTAACATCTACAAAGCCAGATGGTCATTCAGCCAACACTTTCATTGATTTAACTGAGGTGTTTTTCTTGGAAGAAGTTTTTAACATGCAGTAGAAACAGCCCACTGGAGCTGGGGGACACCCCAGTGCTTTATGAGGACTTTACAATGGAGGGAGAAATTGCCCTCAGGACCTTTTTTCAGTCAGAAATGAGAAAATGATGATACCTTCCTCCATCAAGCAAAATGTTTGTCAGCAACTGTTGGTCTGATATCTGACTTCAGAGCCATGGGCTTTGATAAAAACCCTCTCCCTACCTGTCTGTCTGTAGTACCATTAGTTTTGCAGCTAATAGATGCGTCAGTTAAGATTAGCCAAGCTATCATGCAGAGCACAAGTTCTTCCTACTGGGGAAGCTTTATTTAGCTCAGAAATTTAATTTTTGAGAAAGAGTTTCATTAAGAAGTTTGAAGGAGAGTATCTTTGGTGTTAAGGAGTTGAGTAAATACTCCTTGATCCTTGCAAAATATTTCCTGCAGGTGTCTCCTGCAGGGTAGTGAAAACAATACTCAGGAAGCTTCTCAGTGAGAGCTAAACACTTTTCCATTGGTGGGGAGTGAGTGGAAGTATGTTTACAGGAGGAGGCTAATGCTGTGTACTGTGTTGCTGCACACAGTGTTTCTTCACACAGCCAATGCCTGACTGGCAGCTACTGGCAGCTACTGAGCATGGATATGCTGAAGTCTGTGAGCCCTCCACCAGCTGTGTCTTTCCACATTAGAAGGGGCTTACCAGGGTGAGGGGACAAAATAAAGCCTTTGAGCAAGTTCAGGATGGGTGAACATAAGAAAAATAGCTCCCAAAAGGCTTTATATTTATGGAAATCTAAGGAAACTGAACTGTATGGAAATACCAGAGAAGTCTACACACAGAACACAATTAACACCTTGCACTAAGCTCAAGCTTTTCGTATTCAAGGACTCAGATTTTTCTCAATATATTTGAAAGTTGTACTCAGACCAGACTCCAGATGCTGTATTCACATGGCATACTGATGCACTGAGTAAATTACTGAGCTGCACTGCTGAGAGTGGGATGCTAACACTCAACCTGATAATAGCCTCAGGTCACATTTTTAATGTTATGCCACAGTCAAACAGTTCCTCCCCCATGGGCTGTAGGTCAGCTGGCACACAGTGTTATGTTAAGTTGGATACCAACTGCCTCTTCTGCATCCTGCTTTCAGGGACAGACTTGATAATAAGGTGTTATTTTGGCTAAGGAGCAGCATTAACTGTTGAGACCATCCCTGTGTAGGATGTACAAAGTTACTGATACCATCTTTGTGACAATTCCTAATTTTCCCAGTACATCCATTGTGCACATGAACTGTATGCTAATAGCCAGGGAGATAAACTTTTCACATATGATGGCTCTCATCTGGATTTGTCCCTTCCTGTGGTATGTTGGCAGTGAGGAAAGCAAAGCATCCTTTGACTGTGACAGAGGCTTGCTCCAAATTCAGCTTTGAAAGTTACACTGAAAAAGCAAATCTACAAATCCTCAGCTCAAGACCAGTTACTGGGTTAAAGTCGTAGAAGACAGGTAGGCTGCACGTGTGAGCTCCAGGTAAAGAAGTGTATTTCACTACAACTGACCGTAAGAGTTTGGAAGTTAATAAGGACAGAGGCCATTTACAGAGATTTTTCACAGCTGTGTTTGGGAAGGAACCAGTAACAGAAAGAGGGGAAGGATATCTGCCATAGGAAGACACAGACATATAAAAAAGAGAATAGGGCACTACTATTAGAATGTTTTTTGCAGTCATATGAGGAAAATCAAATTAAAAACCTGCAAATGACAGACCACAAGATTCCCTTCCCTGTGTTTTCTCTGCTTATGTTTTAAAAAGTTACCAGTTTATTCTCAAATGGTTAAAAGTTAAAGTCCTAAAGCATCAAACAGCACATGTAGACGAAGGTAGAGACAGGAATTTTGGTTTTTATATTCTTTCCTTGGAAAGTCAGCTGTGCTTATTTTCCCGGTCTGATTGACACAGTCTCCTGCTGAGGTATCTTGCAATGGGTCAGTGATGCTCCCTAGGCAACTGGGAAAAAACACCTTAAGAGTTTTGTCTTCCCTGGCTTATAAAGTTTAATGTGCACTGGCCAGCTTGCCTGAAGTGGACAGACAAGAAAATACAAAACGTTAGATAACTTGCTTTCTTTCTTTCTTTCTTTTTTTTTTTTTAAATTCACAAATATTCTGCAATGGTTATGACCAGCTATTTCAAATGCACCCAGAGAAAATCTGTGTTCAGTGCAGCAACAGTTGGCAAACTAATCCCAGCAGTGACATGTTTTGGCAAAAAAAAATCTTCTTACTTTGGACTTAGAGATGAAGGCTTTGCCAAATAGAAACCATTCATTTGTCTGTTATGGTTCTGTGGGTCAGAACAAGGGACATCCTCTCAGTGTTTTAAACTATCTGCAAAATGTCACAGCAGTGCTCTACCTTGCCTGTATGAATGTATACTAAAACTGGATTGCCACAGAAAGGAAATGGCAGGCTTAGTTTTATAAAGTAATTATTCTCAATTAGATAAAACATTCTGCCTAAACATAGTGTGCAGATTTGTGAAGGGGAAAAAGGTACAAGGGATCTTTCCTTTTCCACTTTAACACTACTCAACCCTAATGGGGAATGAAATTCTGCAGAACCCTGTAATTTCCCTAAAAGCTCCTAAATTGAAAATGCATCTCATACTGATGTCTTCGTGCTTTCTTCATGCATTTGGCACAGCAGGCAGACACAGAAATGCAGGAGAGGTTTGTCCCTAGCTCATTGCTTAATCATTTAAACAGATACACCAGCTACTGTATTTTATTCACAGCTTAAAGTCACAGAATCACAGAATCACAGAATCACACAGTGTTAGGGGTTGAAAGGGACCTTGGAGATCTTCAAGTTCAACCGCCTTGCCAGGGTAGGATCATATAATCTAACCTACAACCTAATCTACCCTACAACCTAATCTACCCTAACACAGGTCACTCAGGAACGCATCCAGGTGAGTTTTGAAAATCTCCAGAGAAGCAGACTTCACAACCTCTCCGGGCAGCCTGTTCCAGTGCTCTGTGACCCTTACTGTAAAGAAGTTCCTCCTCATGTTAAGGTGGAACCTCCTGTGCTCCAGTTTATATCCATTCCCCCTAGTCCTATCACAAGGCATGAGTGAGAAGAGGCTGTCCCTTTCCTCTTGACACTTAGCCCTCATATATTTATAAACATTTATCAAATCCCCTCTCAGTCTTCCCTTTTCCAGACTAAAGAGCCCCAGGTGCCTCAGCCTCTCCTCATAAGGCATGTGCTCCAGTCAACCATCCTTGTAGCCCTCCATTGGACTCTCTCAAGCAGATCCCTGTCTCTCTTGAACTGGGGAGCCCAGAACTGGACACAATACTCCAGGTGAGGTCTCACCAGTGCAGAGTGGAGGGGGAGGAGAACCTCCCTCGATCTGCTGGACACGCTCCTCTTGATACACCCCAGGATACCATTGGCCTTCCTGGACACAAGGGCACATTGCTGCTCCATGGAGAACTTGTTGTCCACCAGGACTCCCAAGTCTTTCTCTACAAGACTGCTCTCCAGCAGATCACCTCCAGTCTGTACTGGTGTAATTTATTATTCTTACCTAGATGCAGGACTCTACATTTATCCTTGTTAAGCCTCATTTGGTTCTGCCCTGCCCAGTTCTCCAACCTGTCCAAGTCTCACTGGATGGCTGCACAGCTTTCAGGTGTATCTCCGATCCACACAGTTTTGTGTCATCAGCAAACTTGCTGAGCAGACACTCTGTCCTGTCATCAATGTCACTGATAAAGATGTTGAACAGGACCGGACCCAGCACTGATCCCTGGGGGACTCCACTGGTTACAGCTCTCCAGCTGGATTTGGCACCGTTGACCACCACTCTCTGGACTCTATTGTCCAACCGGTTACTAATCCATTTTACTACCTGCTCTTCTATCCCATACTTCCTGAGCTTCTTCACAAGGATGTTATGGGAGACTGTGTCAAAAGCCTTGCTAAGGTCAAGATAGACTATATCCACTGGACTCCCTGCATCTAGCCATCCAGTTACAATATCACAGAAGGCTATTAGATTAGTCAAGCATGACTTCCCCTTGGTAAATCCATGTTGACTACTCCTGATAGCCTTCTTATCTTCCATGTGCCTAGAGATAACCTCCAGAATGAGTCTCTCCACTATCTTTCCAGGGATGGAGGTAAGACTGACTGGTCTATAGTTTTCTGGAATCTCTTTCCTGCCCTTTTTGAAGACTGGAGTGACATTGGCTTTCCTCCAGTCCTCCGGCACCTCTCCCGTTTGCCATGATTTTGCAAAAATGATGGAGAGTGGCAGGGCAATGACATCATCAGGGCCCATGGACTTATGCATATTCAACTTACGTAACTGGTTCTTAACCCAGTCTTCACTGACCAGTGGAGTCATCCTTCCCCCAGGCTTTCTCCCCTTCAACCAGGGACTGGAGTTCACAGGGGCTGGTCTTAGAAGAAAAGATTGAAGCAAAGAAGGTGTTGAGCAACTCTGCCTTCTCTGCATCCTCGGTTATTAAGACTGCTTTCTCATTCAGCAGTGGCCCCACACTTTCCTTGTTTTTATATTTATATAAAATATATATTATCATTTTATTATATATATCATTTATATTATCATGGGTATGACAATATAATGTGTCGGAATTTTCTGCAGACACAAAATGCTCCATCAGGCTGTGGCTGCTGTAGAGCTAAGACTTTTTCACAGTTGAAATCTGTTACCAGATCTGCCACTAGGAACCTTTCGGAAGGGAAAGTCACAGGCCAAAGTAACTCAACCTTCTTCTCGTCAGACTTTGTAAACAGTTTTTAATTATTATAATTACATGTCTGTCAAAAAAGTGTTTCATAAACACATCTACAGCCTTTATGCATCCAGTGAAGGGTATTTGAAGTGACAGAAAAAACCCATATTCTTTCATTTTAATAATAGTAACAGAAGTTCAAATCACTTCATCTGGGGAGATGTCCCATAAAAATGCCATCAAAGGGACTTGATTTTAACCTCACTGAACCCTCCCAGATTCTACTGTCCTGCTTTTCCTGAAGGTCCTGGTATTTGCAGGCAACATTGTCCCTGTCTACTCCAGCAGCAAACACAGGATAGCACTCTCTTACAAATTCCTGTGTAGACTCTACTCCCTCCAGGAAGGAGACTTTGGAAAAATGAATATTTTTAATATTGCGAAACAATTTGTGAAATAAATCCCTTCCTCTTGCTGTGTGATTATAGTTAGCAATTTTATTATTAACTGATGGCTCTCTGGAGGCTCTCATGCTGTTTTGCAACATGTTGGGGGTGGGTATATAGCACTGCCTTAACCAAACAATGTTGCTGTTCTATCAGAAATCTGTAGAGCCACCAGACATGGCTGGAAGGCCCCAGATTGTGCGTTTTCATCCTCCATTCAATGCTTTTTCTTCAAAGAGGTTAGGAGAAACTCTGCTCCCTGAACCAAGGCAGATCACGCAAGCCCAGAGCTGGTCTATTCCACAGGATTGGAGGAGACACCCTTTGCTCCTCCCCTACTTACTCAGGACTGTTTCTCGCACTTCAGTGTTGGGTGCCAATGGTGGCAGTGGGTGGGTGCAGCAGCAGGCTGCCTTCGGGCACAGCACGGAGCCAGGCAGCAGCCCAGCTGCTCCTGTGGTTATATGGCAGGCACAGCACTCCGGAACAGAGAGCTGCTAGGTGAACAAATGGGTCTGCCAAGGACTCCAGCAGACAGGATTTCTCACTATTCAGTGCTAGCTGGCCAGAGCTGGGATTTAATTTTGTACAGTAGACATATGGGAGTCAGGGCAACATCTGCCTTATTGCTGTCCGTTCTCTGGCAGACAGACAGCTACAACTTTAATCGAAGAAAATCTGCAGCCAAATGTTGGAGGTCCTTATTTTCTTTTTTGAGTTGATCCCCATAGCTTTCAAACTGGAATGTGGGGACTTATGCAAGTGGTTCTTACAGTTTTTAATGAGAGAAGCTCAGGCAAGAAGGCATCCACTTTTCATGGACCCGTGTATATTTAGAAGTGCAGAGCAAGTGGTGGTGGTTATAATGTGCTTGGTCCTCAGGCAAGAATAGGGACAGTAGTAAATATTGTACTGGATAAACACAGAGAATGCACGTAGTGAGCTGCAGGTATGATTTTGGGAAAGTAACAGGTGAAACACTGAATGGAGTACTTTTTCTCCCCCTGATGAAAGAAAGGGTGTGTAGTGGGAGGAGTGGAAAGCCATGCTGCTTGTTGTTGTTACCACAGGGCATTTCTCAGAAGCAGCCACTCTCTCAGGGAAAAGCAGCACTGGAATATGGACATGTCATGAACCACCAGCCTGGGACCATTCCCAGGCAGGGGACATAGACCTTCTGGTGCCACAAATTAGTCTCTAGTTTGATGCAGATTCTGCTGCTCATTCTAGAAGTTCTAGGCAGTGATCTGGTAAATTGAAGCTAACATGTTTTTCAAGATGGCCTCAATTATAAGTAATCTAATATCTTCCAAGACCTCCTTGCTTTATATGAGCATAGTGAGACCTTGAAACTCAGCTGAGTGGTGCAATCAAGTCCTGGAAATGGTGTTATCCTCATGACACCAGATCTTCTAAAATACTCTGTCGTATTTTACATTGTTCCTTGGGAAGCAAAAGTAGTCTCGCTATAGGTCTTTCTGCTTTCTCAGTATTTAGCCATCACTAAATCTTGATTACTTCTATTTCAGTCCATTTAATTTGGGCATCTTTAATCTGAAGTGATGTGACTTCTGAATTAGGAAATGACAAATTCCTGCCAGATGAAAAATTTTTAAATTCTTCTTAAGAAATGGTAGAAATCAATTAAAAGGACTTGTCAGGAGGTTCTGCATTAATGCACATGAAATGTGTATTAACACACATTTGTACTTACATTGTAAGTTTAATCATCTACACTGAATCTATAGATGAAATGAGTAGCATGTAATTTTCCCTTTTATTTTGAGGCATTATTTTAAGCCAAGATGCAGCTGATGCAGTACAAGTTGGTATCACACAAAGATCTTCTGGTATCCTTGGTACCAACAAATAAATACAAATTACTTTTATACAAATGTATATATGCAGCGACCAGTATTTAAACTACCTGATATAGTGAAGGAAAGCAAATTTAAGGAAGAATAAGACACAAAAAAAAAAACCCAACAATTGTGAGATAGTCTTCACATGTTCTAAAACTCCTTTGGAAAAAATATTTTTAAGACAATATTTTATAGTTAAGAAGAAAAAAATAAATCCAATAAAAAAGGTCCCAAATGATGAGATATTAATGACTATCCACTCTGATAACACAAATCAAATGAAACTAATAAATCTGCCATGTAATAATTTTTTATAAATGTGGTTTATGTTAGATTGAATGTGAACAAAGACAAACATAAGGCAGAATATAGTTGACAGGGAGAAAAAGAGATTTACTGTTCTCTTAAACAATGAATTTGAGAAATTTAATTATGTTTAAATTCTTTGGTTTGTAGCTTAGAAAATTAAAGTGGTAGGAGATTAATAACCCTGGTGTCAGTTCCTAGTGATACACTGAATTTTGTAGGTCTGGAGGCCCATACAGTTGTCCAGGTTCTTATTCAAATCTCATTTTTAAAATCAAATTTCACAAGTCTGCAACACTAATTTGGAAATTTTGCAATTCTTTACAAGATTCTCTGTGGTTTCTGTTCCTAGCATGGAACAAGGACTGTAATTATAGATTCTCTGCTGGTTTTAGCATTTTGCCCCCTGGCCCTAATGTGCACAAGTCATACATCCTCCTATATGTCTTCAGTATTTTCAGACAGTACTTGCTGAAAACCTATTAGAGTTGGATTCTGTTTTTTAATTTTAGAGATGCTGTGAATGACTTCCCAACTCTGCTGACCTTGGTAGCTACCATCTTCCTCTGCCACACAGATCTCAGAGACACTTTGTACTACTGAGTTCAACTACAGAGAACAAGCAAAGACTGTTTATTGTCTTCCCAGCATTAATTGCTACTGAGAAATTGCTACCTTTCTAAAATTTAGCAGCCTAGTCTGATAGAGCCATCTGGGATTCCTCTCTAGCCAGTGAAGTAAGAGCAACATCTCCATGGAGAGATCAGATTAATCCTGCTGCTGTCACTATGGAGTTCGTACCTGGTTTCCTCTACTGATGACAGTGGTACGCAGATTCTTGTCTCAGACTGGATCCCTAGGCTTTAGACAAGCAGTGTTAGAGGAAATGAGCCTATCTGGGCTTATCCAGCCAGCCACAAGTCCCACCTCCTCCTCCCATCTCACTTAAAGTGCAGGAGTGACCAAATTCCCATCTGATGCTGTCAGGCTACATCACCCCCATGTGATACATGCAAGGGTTTACCCATGTCTTAACTGTACACTAAATATTAGGAAGTAAGGGCTCACTGGCACTCACAGAGAATTCATTCTCAGGGAATTCCTTCATGCTCAAAAATGGGTGCTGCCTGCACATCCCCACCCACATCATGAATATATGTATTTCAGTGACAGAGCTCTAAAGCATTGGCTTAGAAAGAGCTAAATACTCCCGTCATTCACAAAACTTAACTGGTAAGGGTTCAACTGCTCTTTCTATATTGACATCAGTTGAAAAATTAGAACGTGTCTGAGGTCATGAAGATTCATCTTCCATCTCAATGGTTTGGGTTTTTTTCCTAAGAACTCACTACATCTCCATTTTGGCAATTTTTCACCATTTGAAATAGTAAATGTTAATGCAATTAAAAAAAAATCATATTGATGTCACAATTTTACTGGCACAATATTAAAGTTTTAAAAAATACTCATCCATTTAGATGTTAGGCAAGGACTCCACAAATATACAGATCTTCAGGAGACATGTGATGACTGAGAAGCTAAGTTCCTTCTCAGCCTGTGATAAGGTTTTGTACCTTGCATAGTTTTGTGATAGCTTTTACTTTGCATCCTTATCAACATAACATTATGTGTCACAGCTTGTAAACCTAATTCTGCAAGCACAGAAGCAAGTACATTTAGTTCTGCATCAAACAGGTTTAAAATGCTTCAACATCTTATGCTTCTCTGTGTTGAAGATGAAAGTTTGTGCCCAACAGTTTGGAAGGTGTTCTGTTTTCCCATCTGGTACACTGCATTAGAGACAGGTTTGAAAGTCCATTTAGGTTTCAGAAACAGCAAGTAGAGGAACACTAGAGATCTGCAAAAGGGATCAGTTCCTCAGTGTTTTTCAAATTCCCAGGAAGCCTTTGTCTCTCATTCAAGGCATAAAAAAAAATAGCTTTCAAAATTTCGGGCTTCTAATCCAGATGCAAAGATATTTGACTTTGAAGTTGTAATGTCTTCATGCATGGAGAATCCTTTTAGATATTTTATGAAAGCATACCCTTAATAATATTAATATACTGCTATTTGATAAAGTTAGACTGGAAATTAACATCAGATTCTAGTCAATGGAGAGGTTGATCTTAAGAAGAGTGCTGGGGAGCATCAACTGAAAAGAGTAAGTTAATTAGATTACGATAGGCTTCCTTGGCAGAGCCAGTTCTCATCAACAGAGGACCTCTCCAGCCCACAGTCTCTAGCTGTATTTTTAACCTCTTTACACAGTACAGTTTATGATATGAAAATAATCCAATAATTACGTCTGGGGAAATGCAAAAGGCAGCATACATTATTAAGATCCTCTCCCTTAAACCTCTCCAAATCATTGCTAAACAACCTTTTGATCTGAGCTGGACCATTGGAGCACACAAAGTGATTAAGTAATATTGCCAATTGATGTCCTAGTGTTGTACCACTTCTGATTTTAAAACTCTCCAGAGTTCACCCTCTTTTCCCACTGCAGGGAGGCAATGAGCCCTGTCTGGGGAAGAAACTCTCATGGCTGATGGCTGTGCAGTGGAGGCCAGGGCTATTCCTGTCACCCATGAAGCCCTGATAGCTATGTCCCTCTGATCTCCCCTCAGAGAGGAGAGTCTGAATGATTTGTTCCCGATTAACTTGGGAAAAGTAAGCAATAAACCTTGAATAAACCTTTTTTTTTTTTTCAATATCACCTTCACCGTGCATGAAAATATTTGTATGTCAGAAGCCCTTTTCCAGAATGACCTGTACTTAAGCATTTCTCATTAGAAAGACTGCCCAATCACTCTTGGACTGTGGTCCAAGGAATTGCAGCTTCAAAGCCAGAAGAGAGACTAAGCTCACGACAAAGAGAATTAAAAATCAGCAGCTCCTTTGCTTCCTGCATCCCTATCTCAGGTGGCAGCTGGCTGCATCAGTGCTGACTGTCTGTCAGCAGGATGTCCTTCTTTCAGTTCTTCCTCACATTTACACACTCCTAATTTATTAGTGTGTCGTATTCTCCTACAGTAATATTCCACACAAAACATAAATCATGTTTCTGAGGTATTGTTTCTCTGGGAAATTTAGTGAAAATGTATCACATGTGTGTTTTTAACTCTGTAAACCACAAATTAATTTTATCTGTGAAAATACGTACATATAAAATATACATTGAATTTTTTATTACCTCATTATCAGCTGCAAATTTTCATAGTCAAGACTTTAAAAATAAATTACAATTACTTAAAGCATTGTTAATTGATCCCAGAGAATACATATTGAGAACATTCATACAATTTGGGAGTTTTGACATTTAAAATTATATTTTAATGTTTAAATCAAAATTTAGTACTCTTACTTGGCATCCATCTGTTCACAACCTCACCTTCCCTTGAACTTCACAACCTCCTACTTCTTATGTGCAATGTGCCTTTTTTTTTTCACCTTGGTGTTTAACAGAAACTTATAGACATAGAATTATACACATTCACTTTCGTGGCATTATGTCTTAAAAACATTTCAGACAAAGGACTCCTATGTACACATTTCTCTCCCCGAGGAGGTGAGGTGAAAGCAAGAACATTACAGAAGTTGTCCAGGTTCCTTGAAAGTACCTGAAAATATTTCATTGATGAAGACAGTAAAACAACTTATACAAAGGGGAAAGGAAATTGGTGGGAATATTATTCCACTCTCTTTAAAAGGAGACTCAAATAGAGAACATCCTGGTAAATATAGACCGTAAAGGAGATCTTCTGAAACATGAACTTTCCCATTTTTCTTTGATGTTCCTTCTGATGGTGACTACTACATGAAACAGAAAAAAAAAGAAAATAATTAAATCTGGGATTCAATGAATCCCTGTCAGTGTTATCTTTCAGAACATAGCAGAGCCTTGCAGTGACCACCCGTAGGATTTTGTGTACTGACAATCTTTAGCCTTTGGCATATAGGTCAGTTCCTGATGTCCATAGTCTCATTGTTCATCTCTCTACCTTGAAGGTGAGAGACAACATGGTGTTTTACTCTTTAGCAGCTTTATTGCGCAGTAGAAGTCAAAGATTTACTTATTCACTACTGCTTTCGCTGGTACATGGACAAGAATCACAGATGATGCATTTCAAGCACTGTGTACGAAGTGAGCCACTTTTGCTACACACTGGGTATCAGGTGGAGGAGCTGGAGAGCATTTAAAGAAAGCACTGTCTGCCCTGAATTCTTTTTGCCTGATGTAGCTTCTGTATCCTGTCTACCGTAGGGAAGACATATATTCTAAAAGAGGAATGTGGCTATTTAGTTTTCTGAGTCTTATGGAAATTTTCTCTAATTAGCCAACTGCTACCTTCAGCTAGGGCTTTCAAAGAAACCTAACCAATAAAATCAGTCTACCAAAGCATGCAGACAAAGTCTGTAACAGAGACGACAGATAAAACCTACTCAATAGGGTCAGACTAACAGGTGAAGTGCAGTATTGCTTATAATAAAACACTTGTGAATATAGTGTAACTACTAATATTTTGAAAAAAGGCAACAAAGCTGGTAATAATACTGAATTTTGTCGTGTAAGCATGCAAGGAAGGAGACTCAGGAGAGACAGATAATGCACAAGAAGTTTCTGAATCCAAACAAGAATAGCCAACAGAATAAAATGGCAACTATCTATTAGCAATTGCATACACTGTAGCTTTTACTCTGGTTTGCGTAGTCCACACTATTTGCATGGAGCATGGTACACTTAATACAACACTCCTAGGAACAGACATATTTAAAAAAATAAAATATTTTCTACAGGTTTTCCTCTGCTTTTTTGGTCACAGAGTCTGGTAGTTGTTTACAATCACAAAGAAAGGCTCATGTGTAAGTATTTTCATCTAATTATGCTAGTTTCTCAATCACTTCTAATGTTTCCACAGTTCTCATCATTTCTAGCAAATCAACATCTAATCCAGATATTTTATTATTCCCATTTGAATCTGGTAGTGACACAGTAAGAGTCTAAAGTGGAAATTATGCTTTCATTAATTATTTACACTGAGGAAAATTCAACACACCACAGCATGGGAAACCTGCCTAAAACAGAAAGGGACAAGGGAGAAAACTCGAGAGAGTTGCACAATGAGGGTCTCTTCTGAGTTCGGGGAGCAGCTACGGAGATGAGAGAGGACATGCAAAGAGAACACCTTGACATGAAGCCTGATAGGTACCACAGGCAGACCTCCAGGGACTGATGGGAAAACAACATCTTTGCTGGGTTTGTTATGTTGGATTTCTCTTTGTTTGTCTGGGGTTGTTCCAGAAGGCTCTTTTGCCCCTTGCCAAACTATACCTCTAAAAACCTGAATTTAGACCTCAGAGAGTGACAGTGCTTTGCAGATCTGCCTCATATTTTCTGATAGAAAGTAATATACCAGGGTCAAGCTACTGCTGATAACAGGATTGACAGATTCTTTCCCCAATTCAGAGTTCATAAGACCATTCTCTCTGTTAAGAGGACGTGCTTTAGCCTTGATTACTTAAAACAATATTTAAATGCAAACATGTTAGCAAAGAAGCAATGCAACTACCAAAGCATCAAAGAGTTAATTCCCATTCATGACACCCTTCCAGCCTGTTCTCCCTTATGGATCCCTGTCCCGGTTTTGGCTAGGATAGGGTTAATTTTCAGCAGAATCTGGGAGGGGCCAGCAGCCAGGATATACAACCAAACCAGACAATGGGTTATTAGCTACCTACTGACATCACGCCCACTATATAAGGGCTAGCCAGGCAAAGCACAGGCGGCTGAGGTCTGCTCTGGCATGTTGCCCTTTAGTTGGATTTGTTCTATGTTGCTCGTTTTGTATATTGTCTCATTACTATTTCTGTTGTCATTGTTGTTTCTTGCATTGTTCTATTAAATTCTCTTTATCTGAACCCATGGGGTTTTGTACTTTTTTGTCTCTTCTCCTTCCCATTCAAGGAGAGTGGAGTGGGGACAATGAGTGAGTGGCCATATGGTGCTTAGCTCCCAGCTGAGTATAAACCATCACAGTCCCTCACCCCGACCCCTGGCACATCTGTACAGGCAGGAAGCACAGAGCAATTTAGCACGGTGATGGCAGCAGAGTGTGGCTGAACAATGTGCTCTGTTTGGGACCTAAAAAACAAGCTCTGTCCCTTGCTCTGTAGACCAGGGTGACACTGAGGTGAGGTGGTGTCAGAGACAGGGTTTTGGACTGCCTGTCTGCCACCCAGACAACTGGTTGTCCACACATCCAGTGTGACTTTTGTGAGCTGTATGAATGAGACATTTCCCTGCCTACTTTCTTGTAGTGGTAGACATGAAGTACAAATGTTTTGAGTCCTTCAGTATGTTTGTCTTCAAACATACTTCAGTGAGCTCCCTGTACTGCTACCCTTGTGACCATCCTGCCATACTACATGGTAAGATGGACAAGGCAGCTCTTACAAAGAGGGCAACAAACTCACAGAGAGCTCCTGTGTGCAACCCAGAGGTGAAGTGGCTCCACAAGGAGCAACTTCATCCATGCCTGTGAAGAGATAGCCAAAGAAGATTGGGATAATCTCTTTCTCTGCACCATCCCTTGCATATTTCTCTTTTTGTTGTCAGGTTTCTTCAAGTGTAGGGACTTGTATTAATCACAACCAAAACCACACAGGCAAGGCCTGCCCAGGAAGGCCTGTAGAAAATGACCAGATTTCCAGAATGATATACATGCTTCCATAAGAGATGGAGCATGCAGTAAGTAGTAATTGGTACCATATTCCCACACACGTAGTAATTTGGGGAGCTCAATTAAATTACTTCACTGTATTAAGAAAAGTATGTGACCACACAGTTGAAGACACAGAACATGCACAAGGAAACGAGCAGACCTAAGATCACATTTTCAATGCCTGGCTTTTCTTATCTTCTGAATAATTAATGATATTTAGGATGCCTTAATATGTCATTTTTGTCTTGAAACTCACAGGCAGTTTTTTCTTTTGAAATAGAGACTTGACTGCTGCCCCAAGCAGAGAGGAGCCTGAGTCAGCAATGACATACAAATCCACGGTTAAGTTAAACAGCTTTGTGATCAAACTTTGCACACAGTCTGTGGAGTATGGCAATAGGTTCATCTTGCAAAGCACAGAAATCAGGAATGGATGATTAAGAGATGAGAATTTTCAGGCCCGTGTCTTTGCTATGCCATCTTTGTAAGCTATGCAAGCAGCTCTCAGCCTGATACCTATTTTTGAACTCCTTTTTGAACTACACCCAAAGCTCTGTTCTCTCCAGGAAAGGCATATATTGATCAGGAGATGAATAATATTTAGCATGTGAAAGATGTATTTGAAAAGGCTGCAACTGTTGAGGCCATTTTTTAAGTAGCACTCTAGTAATATGGGTAATGTATGTCACTGCAGGTGCAATGCCAAAAATTCAGCATGGTAAAACAATGTCATGTAGTGTGGCAGATTTTTGTCCTAACCCACTGTAAACACAGTTGTCTTAAGACTAGGTTTTAGGATAATAACATGGATTACCTCAAGGGAGTATGTTTATACCTATACTAACATCTACAGAAATGCCTTACTATAGTGGCCAGAATTTTTTATATATGAAAATGATCTAACTTAAGTTGAAGAAATGTTAATAACAGACCTTTTTAAACTCAGTTTCTTTCTGAAAAATCAGTACCCCACAAAGATGCAAGCAACTCCCTTTCATCTCTGAGTCACGATATCATAATTTAATATGATTTGATATGGAATATGACTCATTGCTGTTGAAATCTTTAGGACTGACATTGGATTGTACACGTGAGCAGGCAAAATGTAAGGCTAGCTCCTGGAATAGCAAAGAACCTCAAGTTCTGAAGGAGAGTCTAGACAGCACTGTGACTTACAAAAATACCCTGTTACTTGCAGCCAAATGTGTGTGTCCAGTAAGGGAAAGGCTGGTTCATGCAAAACAGGGCAGGTGTCATACTAAGTGAAATTTATTGTCACGTTTGCCCAGATCAAGGGACAGTCTTATCATGCTTTGGAGATCACCTAGCCAGGGATCAGGACTGTGGTCACAAGTAAGATGGAGTAGAAGACACTTAAAACAATCGTAAATGGATGGGTTGCAGCTGTTGCTGGCAAAACTAGGGAAATAGCTTTCTTATAACAAAAGAATCTCTGGGGAAAATATTGAATGTGATGCTGTTGGAGATGTAACATTCCTACGTCATTCAGTATAATTAATGAGGGATGGAAATTGGTATTGATGTTAGCTAGCATCCGTGTGCAGGTGCAGAATTGGGCTGGCCAAGATGGAGATGGTTGACTTGTTTTTGAGCAAGAGCTGGCACACAAAAAAATGCACAGAAATGAGGCTGTTAGAATGACACAGACATATGCAAATATGGGGACTTGGACCAGGGAACACTCACTTCTCTGTGCTATCTGGAGAGAGATGCATAATATCAAAGGTCTGGCCAGGAATACAGATGAAATACGCTTAAACCTCATGGAAAAAAACCCACTGAGGACAAAAAGGATGAGACAAACTTCAAAGTGCAAGTAAAATAATTCTTAATTTCCACTAAAACTATCAAGTTTAATTAATCAATTTTTATGTATGGAAGCAGAGAGCCTTTTAGGTATTTCACACTCTGGTTTGGCTTCAAGGAGGATTCTGCATGTCTTTCAGCCAGGACTTCCCCAGATTAGACTAAATCCTACAGTGATTCACACAGTTCCACAAACTGAGGTCCAGCCCTGCAGAAAAAAGTCCATGTTTTGTCATTTCTCACCTCATTATTTGGGCTGAAGTGTGAGTTACCCTTGGGATTTCCATGGATTTTGGCAGATTCCTGCCACTGGCTCCTAAGAAAAGAGACATACAATGAAATAAAATGTCACAATGTAATATGTCAATAAAATCATCACAGAAAAATTAATCATTTCATATGTCTTTAAAACAAGTTGAATTCACCTCCCGTACACTAATCAAACTGCTGTTCCCCCTACATAAGCTCATCCTATCTGCCTGTACAGGAGCAAACAATGTTTCATTTATGTCTTATTTGTGTCTTTTTTCTTGTTTATTTAGGGTATTATTATTTATTTTGTGTTCAGAAATATGCTGTAGATGGCCAGCAATGTCTTGCATAATGAAGATTATATCTAGATGAGTGGAAGCAACTGAGATTACTACGCTTTAAGAAGCTACCATCTCCTAGCTGATAGTCCCTCAGGTAAATCCCCTGATTTCTGTCTTAATGCACAGACACAGATATACTCATACAAAAAAAATTAGTTATTCTGGATGTTGCCCTCTTCAATGATAAAGGCAACAATCCTAATAGTTCTTGTCTTTGTATATTCTTTAGAAAAACAATCTGAATTTCATTCAGAAGATGTAGGGAACAATTTTTCTTGAATGCTATAACAGTAAAACAGAATACTGTTACACAGTTAGTCATAAGACAATATCTAGAAGAAACTATATGTGCTATACTGAGTAGGGGATTTCTAATTTATGTCAATCATTTTATTCTAACTTAAGTTTCTGAAAATTAATATTATGGTCATTATTTTTAGAAGGAAAATAGAACTCCTGTATGTACAGTAACTGATAGAATACTTCCATACTTCATTAAGAAAAGAGTCTGAAAGCTTTGCAAACATGATCATGAGTCAGTAAGTGTCTGTGGAATACTATTGTTGGTACATACTTCCCAAGTAAGGAGGCAACAGAAACTTTACTCCCTGTCTCTGTGCTTAATAATTATGCCATCATCTGATGATGTCAAGAAATCATAGGTCCTGCTGAAGTGCTTGGTTCCTCGAACACAGCGGGGAATTTTTTATCATTCCTTTCCTACATTGTCTAATGGACATTTCTGAGAAGTGAGCATATGCTTAGAAAACAAACTGCAACAATGAGTATAGCCTCCCTCTCTCATTTTTGGTGAAACCAAGCAATTAGAATAAAAGACAGCAAGAACAGCAAAAATTTGCCAGCAGTATGGAACGGAATAGTTACATTTTAAAATTACATCTTTTTCCAGCCTTACAGCACAGGATTTGTACCTCTTTAGACTACTTGATATCCTACAAGGATTAAAAGGTGCCCAGCTGAGAGGTGTCCAAGCCTTACGAGCCATAGTTCTGCACCAGTATGTGATATGAGGTGTAATTTGTATTTGAATCAGCTTACTCTGTGTTCCTGGCCCGAAAAAGTGATTCAGGTTTCCAACATTTCACTTACATTTGATGGCTGTGAATAACTATTACCATGCTCTGAATTACTAACATTCATTACAATTAGTTTCTTCTTTGTCTAAGGATTACTTTGCATTTGGAAAAATGGTAAGTTTTGTATCTTGTTTTCCAGAAATTTATTTCTTTGTCTCTCATACCATATGTTCTGAATTTGAAATTTGCAGTATAATACTTGCTCATCCTTTGAGACATTTTAATGATTATTTAATATGACAAACAGAAAAGTACAAGCACAAAATTGCTATTTTGAAGTGCAAGATGACTCTTGGAAACATGAATCAATTGAGCAGATGAGCATTATGTTAAACAAATCCACAAAGTAGGATTACTCCCAAAGAAAATTACAAATATTCCCTGAAAATGAGTCAGCAAAATAAGCTGGTATGCAAGGTGGAAAAAACACATTTTCTTAGTCTAGAGCAAAGAATTAGTTGCAAATCACTGATGTAACTTAAGTATGCACAGACAATAAGACCTATATCACAGAACAGATGCAAATTGTATTTGAACAAGCACTGAATCAGTGATGTACAAATTTATGTTACAGCCAAAAAACCAGAGAAACGTAGGAATTGTAATGAAAGGGACACTCTGAGTCATGTAGTCTCTTGACATATAAATTGAGTTGATGAAATGTGGGCTGTTTGTGTTCATATCTAAAGTCCACTACAATATTCTTTCCCATCTGCATTCGTTCCCCTTCTCTCTGAGCAGTGACATTTCTCTGTTTGCTTCTCTGCCCAGACTGTTGCCTCACATCATCCCTTCCCTATGACTCAAGGATCACACTTTAGTATTTGGAAAGACTCTGCATTTTCCTTTTTCATACTCATCTTCAAGCCTCGCTTCTGCCAAATAATAGCAGTTAGGGATGAGGGAATACTGCCAATAACTGGATTATCAATAATTACATTCTCCTAACATTTTAGCATCATGTCCATTGACAGGGTCAACGTGTTCAGCGTCATGTTCCATTTCACTCTGCAATACTTTGCCCATAGTATACAGCACAAAACCCACAGAACTTGTACTGTCTATATATACCTTCACAGGAGGCAACATTTTCCCCTCTAGCAGCTAATAGAGAGCCTGCAATGAATCACATACAACCCCACAGATAGAAAAATGAATATGGCAGTCGGAGAGAGTAGATGACAAAAATGGTGTTCAGTTTTGTAAATAATATATTGCAGGGCAGATGAATCAATTACAGTTCAAGGGAAAAGTTTTAGCACCATCATACATTATTTCTTCTCTGATTTTGAAACAGCCCTCTGGATGAAAGACAACAAAGGTATGTTTGGTTATCCAAGAGTCGGAATTTTATTGTGTTCAAAAAGACTTTATTCTCTCTGATTCTCTGCTCTCATGTGATCACAGATAGCATTTCTCCATCTCTCCACATCCAGAGTCCTCCTGGGGATTAGCTAATGAAAAATGCTGTAATACAAGAAATGCATCCTCTTTGGCTTCTGTTATTTGCTTTTCTTTGGCAGTCAAACAAATATTGATATTTGAGGGCCTCATCTACTGGCTGAGATTTCTTTCTTCAGTCTTTCAAATTAATAATGCATGTAACCCACTCCCACTCAAAAGCTGTAGTTTTTTGTTGTTGTTGCAAAAGTGTTTTCTCTATTTACATTTTTTTAGTGCAAAAAATAGATCATTCTTTACCATGTCCTCACGTTTCTCTTGATTTGCATAATCACTGGGAATTAGATTGCTCAGGACATAGCACAAACCTGACTCTCTCTTGCATTTATGCTAACAAGACTGCACAGCTAGACACTATTTTTATTCACAGGGAGATGTCTGGGGAGAAAAAAAACCAACAACCACAACAACAAAAAAAAAAGTAGAAAGAGAGAAAATTAAAAATCTCCTAAAATAATACTTATATTTCTTAAAACCATTAAAAAAAAAAACAAAACAGAACAACCAAAATTCCAACCACCCTGTAGCATTGCTTCTGCAATAAGACCTCTTGTAGCTGACCCTCCCGTTAGCCCTGTGCGGTTCACACAGCATGCCACTTCATAAGGACATCCCTGTCTTGCACTAACCCAGGGCTTGTTGCTTCTCACAAAACACCAGTCCCACCCCAAAGACATCCAAAGGCACAAAGACAAAGGTACCATGGTGATATTTAGATCGGTAAAGACCTGGAACGCCAGAGACATAAACGTTTGTGTTGCTGACTTTTGCTGACAAGTAACCTCTTGAGATACAGGTGGCTGAAGCACTTAAGGGAATAGGTCTGGATGGAATAGCCAACCATCTTCAAGAGGAGAATCCCATGAATGAAGGTTCTAATACAAGCACTTTGGTACCATTTCTGCGTGTTCATTTCCCCTACAATCTACATTAGGATTGAGCCTGTAAAACCTGTAGTAGCTACAGGTAGCATCTTGTTAGAACAAGGGGAATACAAGGACATCCTTCCTCACTGAGGACTCCCCTGGAAACAAAAGAGGAAATCTCAGATCTCGGGGAAACTCCTGAAAGCAACTAAATGAATGCTGCAAGATACATTGCTTAGAGGACATTTGTCATACTGAGCACTTAAGTAGCACATCGATTCTCTTTACAGTTTCTTTAATATTATGAGTATGTCAGATCTGGATTCCATTTGCATTTGAAAGACACCTGGTATGGCCAAGAAGAATATTGAGAAGAATTAATTCATCTCATCCTGCATTAGGAAAGCTCTTTCATTACTTCAAATATTAAGTTCTGTAACCATGATAGCTTCCAATTAATTGCTGTCAATGACATTTTCTTGTTCGCATACCATTGTATAGAGGTTTCCTGTATTGCCTCTTTACAACTATTTGATCTACCCATCAAAGTGGGACAGAGATAGATAATATGTGAGAATTAGTCAGTCAAGACAATACTAATGGGTTTTTGAAGTTTGGGACAGTGACTCCCAACATCTTCACTCCTTGAAAACTGTAGTGGAAACTGCTCTCATTTCAAGTGAGGTTTTCCCAGGATAAGGCAGCTCCAATGGCACTTCAATCACATCCATCTCCAGAGGTACCACCACAGAAAAACATAAGGTTCATTTTCAGACAGAGGTAGTCGTGACAAATCCAACTCTGATATTTGTCATCTTCTGTGCTTCCTAGGGCCTGCTTTCTCAGGTAAATAATTAGATACAAGATCTACACCTCCTTATTTCACATTCCTTACATTTTTATGCAGAAGCAATCAGCAGAAATGGCTATTGACATCTGGTTAATGCTTTCCTTTTAGCATACAGAATGTTTGTGGTTGGAAGGGATCTTGAAAGATCATCTAGTCCAACCCTCCTGCCAGAGCAGGACCACAGGTCACATAGGAACACGTCCAAGTGGGTTTTAAATGTCTCCAGAGAAGGAGACTCCACAACCTTTCTGGGCAGCCTGTTCCAGAGCTCCATGAACCTTGCAGTGAAACAGTTTTTCCTTTTGTTTCTGTGAAAACTCTTATGCTCCAGCTTACAACTGTTGCCCCTTATCCTATCATTTGACATAACAGAGAAGTTTTGCCTGCTTCAGTCTACAGATGTAGTGGCTTAAATGCAAAATAAATACAAGTGCTACAAAATAAGACTGAAGTTTCACAGTTGATATCTCAGTTGATAAAGTTTAGAAAATAATTTTAAGTTCATAGAACTGGAAGGGTTAATTATGCTTATTTCACAGAATCACAGAATGTCTTTGGAAGACACCTTCATGATCATCTAGTCCAACCTTCAACACAACACTGGAAGCTCACCACTAAACCATGTCCCTGAGCACCAGGTCCACCTTCCTTTTAAATGCCTGCAGGGATGGCAACTCCACCACTTTCCCGGGCAGACCATTCCCATGTCTGATAACCCTTTCGGTGAAGAAATGTTTTCTAATATCCAGCCTAAACCTCCCCTGGTGCACCTTGCATCCATTCCCTTTGGTCATGTCACACATCACCAGGGAGAAGAGGCTGTCCACTTCCTCACTCCAGCCTCCTTTCAGGTAGCTGTAGAGAGTGTTAAGGTCTCCCCTCAGCCTCCTCTTCTCCAGACTAAACAACCCCAGCTGCCTCAGCTGCTCCTCACAGGACTTGTGCTCTAGGCCCTTCATAAGCCTCATTGCCCTTTTCTGGACATGCTCCAGCACTTCTATGTCCTTCTTATAGTGAGGGGCCCAGAACTGAGTGCAATATTCAAGGTGTGGCCTCACCAGTGCCAAGTACAGGGGCATGATCCCCTCCCTAGTCCCACTGGTTGCAGCGTTTCTAATACAAGCCAGGATGCCATTGGCCTTCTTGGCCACCTGTGCACACTGCTGACTCATATTTAGTCGACTATCGATCAATACCATCTAGTCCTTTTCCAACTTGCATCTTTCCAACCACACATCCCCAGGTCTGTAGCTTGCCGTGGGGTTTTTATGACCCAAGTGCAGGACATGGCACTTGGCCTTGTTGAACCCCATGCAATTAACCTTGGCCTACTGATCTAACCTGTCTAGATCCTGCTGTAAAGCTTCTCTACCTTCTAGCAGATCAACACACCCACCTATCTTGGTGTCATCAGCAAATTTACTGAGGGTGCACTCAATCCCCTCATCTAGATCATTAATAAAAATATTAAAGAGAACAGGCCCCAGCACCGAACCCTGGGGAACACCACTTGTGACGTGATGCTATCCAGATTTATCTCTGTTCACTAACACTCTTTCAGCCCAATTGTCCAGTCAGTTTTTTATCCAGTGCAGAGTGTATTTATCCAAGCCTTGCGCCATAAGATTCTGAAGGAGAATGCTGGGGAAGACAGTGTCAAAGGCTTTACTAAAGTCCAGGTAGGTAATATCCACAGCTCTTCCATCATTCACTAGGTAGGTCACCTTGTTGTAGAAGGAGATCAGGTTAGATAGGCAGGACCTGTCTTTCATAAACCCACACTGACTGGGCCTGATGACCTGCTTGTCTTGTATGTGCCATGCGATGGCACTCAAGATGACCTGCTCCATAACCTTCCCTGGCACCGAGGTCTGACAGGTCTGTAATTCCCAGGATCATCTTTTCAGCCCTCCTTGTATATGGACATCACACTTGCTAGCTTCCAGTCAACTGTAACCTCCCCAGTTAGCCAGGACTGTTGATAAATAATGGAGAACAGCTTGGCGAGCACTTCTGACAGCTCCTTTAGTACATCTATGTGCACAATAGGTCACTGATAATTTCCTCCTGGATTACGGGGGGTTGCATTGTGCTTCCCATCCCCATCTTCCAATTAAGGGATCTGGATCCTCAGGTAGCAACTGGCATTGCTAACAAAAACTGAGGCAATGTTAGCACTCAGCAGCTCAGTCTTTTCCTTGTCCTTGGTCATAAGGTTCCCTCCCACATCCAGTAGAGGGTAGAGATTCTCCTTAGCTCTTCTTCTACTGTTAACGTATTTATAGAAACACTTTTTATTATCTTTGATGATGTTAGCCAGATTAAGCTCTAGCTGAGCTTTGGTCTTTCTAATTTTCTCTCTACATAACCTTGCAGCAACCTTGTACTCTTCCTGAGTTGCCTACCCCTCTTCCATAGCTGGTAGACTTTCCTTTTCTTCCTGAGTTCTGCACAAAGCTCTCTGTTTAGCCAGGCTGGTCTTCTACCATGTTGGCTCCTTTTACGGTAACCAGGGACAGCTAGCTCCTGTGCCTTGAGTATTTCCCTCTAAAGGAACATCCAACCTTCATGGACTCCCTTGTCCTTGATGGCTACCTCATAAGGGATGCCATCGACCAATCTCCTGGACATGTCAAAGTCTGCCTTCTGGAAGTCCAAGGAGGTAGTTCTATTAACCTCCATCCTTATTTACTTCCCTAAGAACTGAAAACACCACCATCTCAAGGTTACTTTGCCTAAGACCTTCTCTGTTCACAAACAGCAGGTGTAGTAGAGAGCCTTCCCTAGTTGGCTCAGTCACCAGTTGTGTTAGGAAGTTCTCTTCCACACACTCCAAGAACCTCCAGAACTTCTTCCTGTCTGCTGTATTGTATTTCCAACAGACATCTGGTAAGCAGAACTCCCCTGTAAGAAGGGCTAGCTATTCTGAGACCTTACCCAGCCACCTGTAGAATACTTCATCAGCTTCTTCATCATGATTGGGTGGTCTATAACAGACCCCCACCATGACACCTGCATTGTTAGCCTTCCCCCTGATTCTTACCCATAAGCATTCAACATGAATCACCATCATCATCATGATCAAGACAGTCAAGACCTTCCCTAGCATACAGGGCCACACCACCACCTCTCCTCCTGTGCCTATCCCTTCTGAAGAGCCAATAGCCATTCAATACAGTGCTCCAGTTATGGGATTCATCCCACCATGTTTCTGTAAGGGCAATTGCATCATAGTTTTCCTGCTGGACAATAGTTTTAATCTCTTCATGCTTCTTGTCCTTGCTATGTGCATTGGCATAGATGCATTTAGTTGGTGCACCTTTTTGCATCAGAAGGGTCTAGTCCCTACTTGATCATTCTTAGGCACTACCATGAGTTCTGGCTCATCAATAGCCCTTGCATCTTCCCTATCACATGGCTCACTGTCCCTTACAGCCTCTGAGATAGCAGCAGAGCTGGCACATCGTTCCACAGACGTCCCAGATTTGTCTCCAATGAGCCTGCAGTTTCCCCTTTCCCTCTTTGAATCTAGTTTAAAGCTCTGTCAATGAGCTCAGCCAACATCTGAAATAAAATTCTTCTCCCCTTTTGTGACAGATGTACCCCATCTGCTGCCAGCAGGCCTGGCATCATGTAGATTGACCCATGGTCAAAAAACACAAGGTACACAAGGTCCTGTCGGTGGCACCGGGCTCAAATCCAAGAATTAATCTGGTAGGTCCTCCTCAAATCTTTCTGAGTTGGACCCTGCAACTAGGGGGATAGAGGAAAACGCTACCTGTGCTCCCATACCCTTGACAAGGTGACCCAAGGCCCTGAAGTCTTTCTTGATAGCCTTCAGATAGCCCTCTTAAAAAGCTTCACCTCTTAAAAAGCATTATTTAAAAGAATTACATTTTGATAAATAGCTACATTACTACCACATTACATTAGTCTTTAGTAAACTCAAAAAAGAGTGATTAGGCACTTCTTATAATGCTTTTGCTAACTGTATTTTTAATCATTTCACAATGTTTCTGAAAAGTGTCATTTCTTTTTTAAATCTATATCTGCACAAGTGCAGATATAGACTGATGTTAATCATTAAATTTGCATTACAGACCCTCAGAATATTATTATTTATAGCCATTTATGCTGCAGTAATTCTCAACAGAAATAAGGTTTGAAGCTGCATGGTGTTAGATGTGTTCAAATGTACAGCTTCATGCAAAAAGTTCATAATGTAGATAGGCACAAAGTGAAACCAAAGGCTGACTGTAGCTACACACACTTGATCAGTAGACAAAAGAAGGTATAGATAGAAATGGATTTACCCTCAAAAGCTATGGGAGATCCAAGAGCTGATCTCAGAATATTGGAATACAACTAAAGCACACTGTGAAATTTTACTCCTAAGAGAAAAATGTTCACGTTTCAACTTTTGTACTCTAATAAGCATGGAAAACAGGACCATCTTAAGGGCTTTTTAAGTATGAAAGTGTGACAGCAAAACTGAAGTGTTGCTGCCTCTTGCAAATGCATGATAGTGGATTTGATAAACAAAATATTTAGCAGTTTTGAAAATTAATGATGGACAATTCTAGCACAACATCAGAATTAAACATCTAGTATATTGACATAATTTTTACTTCTTCTAACTGAATCTGCTGGAATCTGATTTATTTCAGCCAGCCCTTATTCCCTTGCAGTAATTGTTGACATAGTATATTATAGCAATCAATCAATATCTAATTAAATGAATGAAGCTCTTTCATTACCTTCAAGCCCAGATTGAATTGCTGCAGCTGTAACGGGAAGACAATATTTTATGTTGCTATGAGGAAACCCACACCCTGCTCCCAAGCCGTGATACTTATTGTTCTGCTTGTTGGGGTAAAAAGGAATATTTATGTCTCCCCATTTCCAGCAGCAGTTAGGAAAGAAGACAGAGGATGCAGTCTGAGCTGGTAGAAGTGGAATTACTACTTGCTTATGCCAGCAATTCTACAAAACCAAAAATGTAAATCCTTAAACTGGGTTTAAGGCATGTATCACTTTTTTGTCAGATTGCCAAGGAAATCCACACTAAATCTTTATGAACTTCTGGCCTGTTTTTATTAGGAGGCAGAAGAAGAAACAAGGTAGGTTCCAAAACTGCTTTACCAACAGAATTAATTGCTCACGGCCCAGCGTCTGGCTGGGGCAGGCAGCTGTAACTCCAGTGCCCTCAGCAGAGAGGCTGTGAGTCTCTTCTCTCTCTAATTGCAACACACAGTAGGGCTGTGTTGCTTCCTGCTTTTCTCATCTTTTCTCTTTCCATATCTCCAGCTTCATTACTGAGAAGAAATAATTTACCAGAGCTAATTAAAGTCATTTTGCAGCACTAGCACCACTGCACCTACAGGGAAAAGAACATCATTGGTCTCTTTGGAATAGCACAAGTAGAGTCAATGGAAGCTAACAGCCATGGTAGCTACAGATTGTTTTCTCCTTGACCAGAAATAAATACGTGCCTGGCTCTAATTTTGTTAATAGGAGATTAAGGAACAGTATTTCTACCAGTGTAACAAACCTTGTCTGAGTGTTTGTGTATCATCATACTGGCTCTTCTAAGTCCCTTGAAGTTATGCACAGAGGTATTTTGAAAATACTACAAAACCAGACATATTAGCTTAGTGCTCTGCAGAGCTGTTCAATGGTAAATCAAGGTCTTACGTGTGAGACACGCCTTTGTAGTTTGTTTTTGCAGTCAGTCACGGCAGACCTGTGGTGTTCCGGAGCAGAAGCCATTGGCACGTACAATTGCGTCACTGCTAGAGCTCTGTCTGGGCTGCAGCAAGCACTGTAGCAGCTCCAGCACCCTTGACTGGTCCCATCCATCTCCAGATAGAGTGGTTAGGGTGTGGAGCCAGCTCTTGTCCCAATCTTGCTGGCTTGGTTGGGATTACAAGAAAGGAGCCTGCTCCCAGATGTATTTTACAAGTGCCTGTTTCTAGAAACCTACAACTTTCTTTTTGCTCTTGGTCTAAGTGCAGTTAACCAAGGGTTGTTCATACTCCCAGTCTCAAATGCAGCAGGTTCTCAGAAGGAGAGGGCTGCCTGACATGGAGGAGACAGGGAATGAAACATCTTTCCAGCCTCATTGGCCTCTTCTCTCCTCCTCCAGGAGAAAGCAGCAGCCAACAGAGGTATCTGTGCAGAATTCCCAGTACATCTGAAGCCTCTAAAAGCCCTTATGCACTCTGCAAATCCCACCCCAGGGCAGCTCTCAGTAGCATAGCCAGTATCACCTCTCCAGTGCCCTTGAGTCCCATTTCTCCATACAGTGCTGTCATCAGTGCTGTAATATATATCCCTCTTGAGCAGAGAGGGAAGTAGGTACTAACTGGCTAACACGGCCCATTTTGCTGGCTCTAGCTGGAAGTCAGTGTGTCTAGGGGAAAGAGCAGCACTTAATCACTCACTTTGGGTGCAAATTTAGAGTAAGAAACTCTTGCCAAGTTGAATCAATTATTTTATTGGCTGTAATAAGTGATTATGAAGCTTTCTTGGCATACAATTAGCTCTTTCTGTTTCCTTTTTTCCAAGCATTGCAAACCTTTTAGAAGAAATAGCAACCAAGAGAAAATTATTCAAGATAAAATGATTCAAGGATCACAGGGCAATTTTTATACTTAAATATTATCTGCACTATAAGAAACGTGTCAGGTTCCACATTTTAAATTTGAGGAATCAAAATGAATGCTTTTAAGAATTGTCTTTTATGCTAAATGAAAGTAAGAGCTATGACTGACTGTAACCAGGGCAAAGAATCTTCATAATGTCAGAGATGAATTGTGGGCTAAAAGTTGACCCTTATCTGCTTTTTCTGGTAGTCTTTGTTATGTAATAATCAGATTTAGAAAAACTTATGTAAGGTAGTTGAAATTCCACTATATGCAAGATATGTCAGGGAGCAGAAGTGACATAATCTATGAAAAGCCAAAGAAAAGAGTAATACTTGTGAAAAATTCAAATGTCTTCTTCCTATGATCCTTCATCAGCTGAGGATATCTAGAGAAGGTTTTTGCAATTCTTCCTACTGTTTTGCAGTTTTAGGAGAAATTCCATAACCTCCATTAACCTTCACAATGTGATAGATTCAGGCTGTGATGGGCCTAGACATGGTGTGGGAAGCAGAGAAGGAAACTCACAGATTATGATCTTTTATCTTCAGACAGATTTCATCTTGTTCTTACAAGAAGATATGAGCAAATCTTGGAACTGCACTGGGCTCCTCCATGGGTCAGACCTGTGCACAAAGCTATTTGCTCTCTCCATGTCCCACCCCATAATACTGCAGAGACTGGTATAGCTGAAGGGAGGCGGGCTATAGGGGTGGGGAGCACAGCAGGCAGTCATACCTGTTTAAATACAAAAGGGCAAGTAAGGATCAGTGATCGGCCAGACCAAAGTAGTCTTGCTGGTTTCTACCAGCGTTCACAATACTTCCTACCAGATCATCAAGGCAGAAGATGGAAAAGGGATTACTGGTGGTGAAAATCAGGAGTATTTTAGCTGGAAAAAGGAAAACCCAACCTGGACATCTCAAAAATCTGTAAAACTACAACAAAGATTGCAGAACATCTTTACTTCAGGTGTCTTAAATACACAGTTGTTAGTGCATGAAGTTTAATTAAAGTCCCTATGGGAAAACTAAATGATGTCAAGTGTTATGTACAAAGCAAGCAATTTGTGTCAAGTTTAATTTATACAGTAAAATGAATATTGCTAGAAGTTTGGATTTACATAGAACCTGTAAATTTTTTGTGTTACACTATGTTCATCGTTAGTTCTATAATATTTACAAAATTATATAAAGATATGTATTTTCTGAAAGCACTAACAACTCTGTATAGTAAAGATTTGTAATGTACTCCATAATTTGACTTATTTTACATTCAGAAAGCAGTAGAGATCTCAAAAAAGAGTAGTCAGTTATGTTCTAACAATGGTGCTTATGTGGTGGGTACATGGTCATGGGAATAGTCCTGCTGAGTTTGATAGGATTGGTGATATGAACGCAGTTACTGGTGAATGTGTAAGTGGGAAGAACCCAGGTCTGCAACGCTGTCTTTGACAGGGACACAGTAGTCCCTCGGTGGCTCAAGGAAGAAACTAGAGCAAACCTATTCATTTGATCTGACATTGGTCAAGACCACCCAGCCCCTACATTTTCACCTCAAGCATAGTCACTAAAAAAAGACTCCATCATTGACCTTTGGGCCACCTGATATAAACCACGTGCCTATAGTTGAAAAAAAAGTAGAAAGTGTGTATAGCATAGTGATCTTTGGTAACCCTAACTATGCTTTGTCTACTAAATATCTATGACCATATCCTTTCAGAAAGAATATACATCAGTCTGTGCTTCCTTCTTAGGAATGGAAGAAACAGTAAAACTTTGTTTTCAAAGGGATGAGGAGGAAAGACAGAAAAAGCGGCTCTTCCCTTCCTGAATCTTTTAGGAAATACAGGTACATGCTGCAGAGCAGTTTAGTTTTAACTTCGTTTGCTAACTTCCAGCTTTTACCCAGTTTCAAAGAGAGCAGAGAGGTTATCTCTTTAACAAAGAAACTGTGCTCCAGGATGGATTAATTCATCTCAAGGCCAGCAGAGTTGATCTTCATCAACCAGCCTGATTTAGTCTGTCTCCCATCTCCTGACCTTGCTTCAGCAGAATTGTACCTAAGTTGGAGAGAGAAGCCAAATCCACAAACCCTTTGCATTCCTGTGGCTCTGCATCAGAGATACTGCTGGTTCCTGGGGGAGGGAGAGCAATACTGGTCCTTGCTTTCCACTCACTGGCAGAGCCTCTCTGTGGCAGAAGAAGGTTCACTTCATATTCTCCCTATGTGGACACATACTTATGTCAAATATTAAGCGATGCACTGGACATTTGAGGTCTTAGTCAACCGGCTGAGCCCCATATGGCACTACGGTTGGTGCTTTAGGGCAGAGTGACTATGTGTCTGCAGGAGAGGCCAGGCAGACTTGCAGAAATTATTACCCAGAGACTTAAACATCAACTGCTTTTATCTCTGTATGCATTCTCTACATAGAAGCACCATAACATGGATGGAGAGTAATAATACAATAACAACCTGTGAGCTTTCAGCTTGCAAATCAACTACCAATTGTCAGCTGTCTGGTTGATTATCGAGTGCACCAAAAATTGGCAGGCGCACAAACATAATGGGATGGTGGAGTATACTGGCTTAGGGGTTTGCCTGTCACTGGGTTTGCCTTCTGCTACACAGAGCAGAGAAAATCAGCCATGCCTGATCTTGCTTGGGCAAGAAGTGGTTTCTCATAGCCCAGAGAATTCAAAATGAGTAGTGGCTCCATTTAATGAGTCAGTCTGGCCTTCTTACTATTGAATAGCAATAGCCTGTGCTAGGAATATATTAGACAAAGAAAAATAAATAGGAAAAAAGATCTATTTTGTGAGCAATTGCAGCTGTCAAGCAGCTCTCAGACTCTTTCTCATTTTTACTTTTATCATTACACAAAAGATGTTTGTTTCAGTCTCTCCCTCTCCAGGCTGAGCTGCCATCTCTCAGGGATTTAGATATTCAAAGTAGAGAGGAGAAAAATGTAATCAACCCCTAGGCAGCCAGCAGTTCTATGAAGCCTGCTTTTTCCAGGGGGGACAGAGGTCAATGCAAATGCTACAGAAAGAGATGTTTCAGAAGAGACCAGTTGAAGGCAGAGAGACCTCAGATGTACCAAGGAACAAAGTGTTTCTGAGAGGTGCAAAGAGACAAGTCTGTCAGCTAGAGCTGGGGAGACAGAACTAAAGCCACCCAAACACTGTATTGTCTGGTCTCTAGATAGAATAATAATTGTCCTTCTTATACCCCTATTTTCCTCCTGGCAGCCTGTCTCTAAGCCTGCTTCAAGCAGGAGCTAGACAGTTCTAGGTAAACAAGGTTTTGTTCAAGATTGAGTAGTTTGTTTAATTCTAGAGATAAATATTTTGTTTGGGAAATGATGAGCAGTTCCTTAGATACCTCCAAGGGTACAGCTGAGCATTCTGCCTAAATACTTAGGGTTTAATAGGACCTGTATACTAAGGTGAGCCCTTACAATTCTCCTGACATTTATCCTCAGCCATCAGAACAGCAGCTCTGCTACATAAAAAACTCCTTTGTTAATCAAAAGCTTTCTCCCATGCAACTTTTCTACCAGCTATAACCAAAATCTTGTTCCCCTGGGAGATGACGTAGACTACCCAGCATAGCCCAACACACCTGGGAGCAAGGTGGGAATTTCATGCAGTGGTTCTCAGGTTGCTCCAGGCATCTACTTCAGGTGTTTCTACAGAGAGTGCAACTAGTCATGGCAGGACTTCCTCCAGGGCTGGGATAGAGCCAATATGTGCACAAAGCCAACTAGTGTGAGAAACCACAGTGTGGTAACTGCAGTGTAGTTTGTACTGGGTCTGTCTGGAATTAACCTTCTTCACAGCAGCCCCGATGGAGCTGTGTATCAGATCTGTGATCAAAACAGTGCTGGCATCGCGCCAGCATCCTAGCTATTGTTAAGCAGTGCTCACACAGTGTAAAGGCTTTCTGTTCCTCACTCTTCCCATCGCTGGGCTGATTGTAGGCAGGCAGATGGGAGGGGACACAGCCAAGACAGTGGACCCCAGTTGGCCAAAGGGATGTTCTGTACCACATAAGGGATATTGCATACCATATAATATCATGGTCAGCGGTAAAACTGGGAGTTTGCTCTTTCCAAAGTAGTCCCTGCTTGAAGAACAGGTAGGCTGCCCCTTGGTGGGAGATGGTGAGAGATTCCCTTTGCGTCACTTGGTTGTTTTGTTTTGTTTCTTCCCTTCACATATTAAACTGTGTTTATCCTGACCCCTTTTACTTGCTTTTGTTCTTCTGATACCCTTCCCCATCCTACTAAAGGGGGAGTGATTCATGGGTAGGTGCTTAGCTGCTGGCTGGGGTCATCCCATGACATATTACAAAACTCATTGATTTCCTGGAACTATGAGATTACTCTAGTGGGCTTTTCTGGAGGTTTTCCTTGGGTTTCTCATAATATTTCAGCAGTGAATCAGTTAGTTACACTGCAAGATCGATAAGAACAGTAGTTAAACAAAGCTCAACCAGATGGAAGCTTGTCTAAGTGTTGCCATTCATAAGGAGTACACTTCATGTTATTTGCTATCTTTAAATATTTTTATATTGTTGTAGAAAAATAAAGATGAGACATGTACTAAAAATCAGCAGTACAGATATTTGCGACATTAGGAAAACATAGTCATGAAACAGACTTTCCTGTGCGGGAAACTTTGGTTTAGGACCAGAATAAAAAATTGTGGTTTTCTGGTTTTGTGACCTACGGGGGGGGGGGGGGGGGGGGATTTAAAATAAATAAATAAAAAATTCAAGCTTCCTGAATTGTTTCAATTGCTTGCAAAAGCATTATAAAACATTTAGTGCTTTACAATATGCTGTACATATTCTACTTAAAAGACAGTGTTTCAATTAAATTTATTTTAAAACACATTAAAACTTACTAGACACATATTTTAAAAAATGTTTGCTCTTAGCAAACTTTTTCTCAGATGCTCGAGGTTCCTGAACTTTCCTATGCATGATGAGTTCTTCTGACTGTATTTATTTCTCTATATAGAAAATGAACTTCTGTGCTTGGGGTTGGCATCTGTAAGCAGGTCTGGCTGGCTTGGCAGGCAATGGAGCCAGCAGGGTCAGGAGGAGGTCCTGCAGCCCCCTGCCTGCCCTGAGGCAGAGGCAGCTGGGTTCCAGCAACAGCCCTAGAGCTCAGAGGGGCTGGGGAGCACCTCCTCTGCTTGGGCTGAGCAGTTCCTCACTTAAAACTTCACCACTGAGACAGAGAACTCATCATCTCCATGGTGCCTAAGGAATTAAGGCTGTGTGCTTGCTGTGGAAGAGGTGTTTGTCTGTTCTGGGATGGTGGAAGCTGGAGCAGCAATGCAGCTTTTGCTGCCACACTCACCATGAGCTGACCTCAACCGCTGCTGGTCTTTCTGGGTTAGTTCAGGATGTCAGATCTCACTCACTTCTATCTCATTCTAAGTTTTTGGTGGGATCTTTCCACTCACCTCCCTTCTCAGAACCAAGAGGATGCATTTAGCTGCGCTTTTCCAGTGCAATGGCAAGTCAAACACAGCAATCACTCTCACCTTAATTTCAAAGGTCTTACACAGCAGCTAATGACATCTGCCTTTGCACCCAGTCAAGTATTTTTTGTATCAGAATTTAAGAGATTTGTTCTTTTTTCAAAGATAACAGTAGGTTCAGGACACAAGTGTTTAAAAAGATCCTGTCATATGGTACCCCTTCCAACTTACACAGATCTCGTCTCCCAACTTAAACAGAAAATTTTACTTCCTAAAACAACATATATTCTGAGGAATAATAGGAATTAAGGAATCCTATAGAACTCTTTCCTGACAGAATCAAATAATGATCCTACCACATTTCCTGAATGATATCTCACTGTGAACATCTGAAGAGAACACAAACAATTTCAAGGTATTTAAAGTTAGCCCAAATCTTGCATCTGTACCTTTATTGATGAAGAGGCTTATCTGTACTCTGTACTACAAGCCCAAGTACCAACACACCATTAAACCAAAAGTCAGAGATTTTCTTTTTATCAGCTGTTCTGAAGATGTGAGTGTGATTATCTTTTCATAAATTCCCCAAGTTTCTCCAATTTCTCCCCTTAGGAGCAAATATACAGTACCTTTACCAGCACTGCGATATCCCCTTGTAAAATCCTTGGTCATCTAGTAGTGCATCCTCAGTACTGCTGGCAAGAGACAAGGTTGTGTAATGTCTTGGGAAGTTCCAGGTGATGATTTCTTTCTCCCAGATTTACACAGGTGCACAAAGAGCTCACATACATCCCTCTCGAGTGCCAAGCAGAGGTGGCTGAAAGGAAACTCTCTTTCTGTCTCAGCCACACCAGTGGAAGCTTATTGTCCATGGATGGCAGAGACATTAAAACTGGATCATCATTTGGTCACTGAGTGGTGGCAGTTTCCCTGCAGGATCCTGAGTCCTGAGACTCCTTCCTTGAGCAATCTACCTCAGAAGCTTCACTGACTATATATAGTTAAAGCACTTCAAAGTTAGGTAGGTTGCAATGTCAGCTACTGACATGTCTAGAAGATGCAGGAGAGGGTTTCCTGTCTGGTCCTACCTGTGGAACAAACTGTGGTTATGGAAATTTTTAGAGCAGCATAACTGTTGAAGGGATGATTTTATGACAAATTAGGTGTCTGTGCAGGTGATGAGTCTGGACCAGGTGAGGCTAAATGGCCCCCAGGGGCAAAACACATGGACTGGATCATATAACACTGACCCTTCCCTCACTGCAGCTGCAGCCAGCCTGCATAGTAGATCTATTTTAAACCAGATACAGCCAGCCTTGGCATGTGAAGAAGGGAAGGTGCACCATCAGCTCTGCTATGTAACTCTGAACAGTCGTTGCTGCTCAAGCTGCCAACCAAGTTAATGTGTGTCTCCCTCTGTCCTGCAGAAATGTAGCAGGGGCAGTCAGGGGGTGATGGAGAAGGCAGGGAACTGCATTGTGTTTTCCCAGATTTTCCTGTGTCCGATGACACTGAACATGTGTCGCTGTTTATACCAGGAGCGGAGAGATGCAGCAACACACAAATTCAGCAAGAGAAGGCCAATTTATTAATTTATAACCCCATTTTATATAGCCTAGCCCTATAAGGAGACTGGTCAGTGATCACCCATCTCCTAGGGTGATTGGCTAAAGTCCTACAACACCCATTTCAAAATATTTTTCCAATGTACCATAAACAGAACTTAGCAAAACACCAGGTGTTGGTCCAGCTTACAAAAACCATCCTACTGTTTTCCATAACTTGTGTGAGAAAGGCAGGACTCTCACCAAATATTGTGAGAACCTGAGAAAATCCCTCTGCCAACAGCTTTTCAGCATCCACAAACATGTGCTGAACTAGGCAAGATTTAGGGAGGAGGAGAAAGAAATCTTTGGTCTTTTTGACTTCCTCATGAAATCTGTGCTTCATTATTCCCTATAAAGACATGTCTCTGACACAAATCTGCAGTGCTAAGCAGAATTTGCACAGTCTGCTCTTGTCCAATAACAAGTAAATTTGTTTTTGTAGACAAGCTTGTAAGGAGAGCACGGCTGGTGCGGAAATGATTTTGTTTAATTTCTTATATGTTTATGTCTATGATTTAATTACTGCAATCCCTGTTACAGGTTTCTTTAAACTTTTACTAATTATCAGGTACCAAGAATATAATTTATTTTCTTTTGACAGAAAACTACTTTCCACAAAGTGATGATCCATCAAGTGAAATTGTCATGTTAATCAGTCTCTTCACAAATACAACACATGCATTAATAAGAATGACTGGCTTTAAATTGCATTAACCGAAGATCAAGAGATTGGAGGATGTTACCAACAGCAGTGGTCAGCAGTAATCATGAGAATCATCTTTGTGAAAACACATGCTATTTGAGTGAAGGTTTTCCTCCCAGTTCATACAGAACAAGGTTTCAATACCTACACACTTGCCACATGGCAGAGCCCCTATCTAGGTCCATGATGGAGTCATTACATTAATAAAACGCTTTTCAAATCATAGAATCATAGACTGTGTTTTTGTGATTAGGCTCAATGTGAAGCACTTTCTCCTCTCCCTAAATTTTCTAGGCAAAACATACAGAAATTAATAAGGGAAATGCTAAGAATCCAAAGCAAAACCAGGCAAGCCAAGTGCCATCTGCCTTCCTCCCTTAGAAGGAAAGGCTGATCCTTCCAAACTGAGAGGACCTGTGAATTGCTTTACTCAACATTAAATATCTGTGTGCACCTGTAGTTTATTAACTTTCAGGTGCCGTCCTTTAGTTTGTATTTTGTTACATCTTCTGCTCTGTATTTAAAGTAAATGAGTCAGTAGGCAGAGGGCACAGCATAATCCCTTCCTCCAAAAATTGTTAGTTGGGGCATCATATATGGAAACTTGTCTCCATAGCCAATGTACACCTGAAGCACTTTTTCCTCTGTGCAATTTTCTTCTGCTTGCTGGATGGAATGACTTTCAGCTTTGCCCCTCTGTTCCACAACAGGTATATCTAGGTTCAGATCTCCCCAAGTCCTCACCCGGTACACACTTTCCCATCTAAGCCTGTCCCTCTAAGGCTGGTGTGGAAACAATTGCTGCAGTGCAGAGGTGTATATTGAGATCGATTTGTATCTTGAAACTGAGACACAATCCAAACAATAAGTTTTTAATTTCTTCATAGTTCTCTATAGATCTTCTGCCCAGGACATTTGTCAGTGGACTGTGAATCAGGCCTGTTGACTTCTTTTTAAAAAAAGTACCTGACTTGCTACAGCTTTACAGGTTAAGCTACATTTTAGAAACTGTTACATCAACAGTTCTAAAATGCAGGTCTTCAAACAAAAAAATATTATTTTTTGGAGGGGAGGGGCAACTACACATATCCAAGATTATCTGTTATGTAAGGAAAAAAAAAAACCAAAAAAACCACTAAACTTGAAATTTTCTAATTTTATCAGTGAACAACTCGAATGCATTTAAGTTTGACCCAACTTAAAATTGCTATAGTCCAACAATACTATGTCATTCATTTATATTTAAGTCACGAAAAATAAGTCTCTCCAGACCAAAAATAGTACAGCCATTTAGTACCAAACATCCTACCATGCGGATTATTCAGTTATTCTGGGGGGAACTCACCTTCAGCAGAGCTCACAGTGAAACTATTGTTGATGGAGACTTTGCCTGCATGTTTGCCCATGTCATGGTTTAGGGATCAGGACAGCTCAGGTGGTGCCAACGCTGCTGGGGCTGCAGCTCAGCACCTGAAGGATGTGTGGTACCCTGCAGCCCCCACACAAGTCAGTGAGGCTGCCCAGGTCACACATACAACTAGATGATTGGCAGCATCCTTCATTCAGATCCTCTTGGTTCATATCCAATAGTATTTTCAGGCTTTTCCCACATACCCTGAGAGAGCAAGCACAGCTATAGCAAGGTGTATCACCATCACTTAGTTAATGTAGGGTTTATTACAATTTGTTCTTCTTAACCCCATGAAAAGAAGGACTTCAAGCATGTGATTTATGCCTTTCCTGAGGCACACACACAAAAATTATTAGATGCTTCAGTCAAATATCTCTGAGATTAAAAATGTAAACAGTGTAAGGTACCTAACCTGTCAACTGATTGATGCATCTATTACTTTTAATGAAATCAAACATTAATTAAACTTACTGGAAGGCTGCAGCCTACCTTTAGACAAATGTATTATGCTATTTTGAGTGCTGGAATTCATTCCAGAGGACAGTTCAGTGGCGCTGCTAAAACAAATATTTTGCAGAAGGAAAACATTGGGCAGAATGGCACATGACTGAGGAAAAAGGATTTGTTCATAAAGGATTCTTCAATTTAATTTTATATGAATAAATTAATTAGCATCCATGCAATTATTGTGTTTCTAAAGGTCTGCTGCCTGTTTGTTAAGCTGTACAGTGTACTGAGTTTATTATAAATTTGATGCTGCTATGGTTTCCTGAATGACTATCAGACATCTTTGCTATGAGTCTTCTTATAGCTAATGTACTTCCCCATATGCACTTTTACAAGCAAAAAGAGAAAACTCATATGCAAAAAAAACCCAAACGAAAACAAATATTTCTTCTAAGTGCATCCATTTTTTAAGGACATAAATACATAATTCCAAATTTTCCATGGTGACAAATGATTTCAGATGTCTTATTGTGGATACTTTTTGTGTTGATGCTTTTCTGTAAGCATAGAGTGAAGCCTATTTAAAAAAAAAAAAGTAGTGTGTTTTATCATCTCTTACAATGTAAACTTTGAACTTGAACAGTAATTTTCTATACTACATCTTTCAAAGTACTTGAAAATCTGGCTATGATATTTTCCCAATGTATCCTCTCATTGGTATTTATCGGGACATTCAAAGTTCCCAGCAGTAAGTTTAGATGTCCATCTAAGGATAGATTGTGAGTTACAGGGAAATTTGGGTATTTTCCTTCTTTTTTCTTCATGGTGACAGTAGGCAGTCTGGGCATCAGAAATAAGAGTGAAACTGAGAGATAATACCTGTAGATCTAATTTTTCTGGTCTAGCTGAACTCAGCTTGGAAGATATCGCAAGATAAAATAGGTTCCTAGAATTGTAACTTATTTCTTATATGAGGTCTTAATGCTCTAGGGCTTGGTTCTGAAAAGTATTGAGCCCTTTGAAGCAGTCAGAAGTGATTGGTGAGATATATGCCTGAAGACTACATATTTCTGTGTGTTGTTCCTTTAGATGTGAACACCTGCCTTGGACGAAGCCAAAGGGAGCATCACTGCTGCAATTTTGTCTCTCCCATTAGGTGTGATATAGAGCACAATCAGCTGCAAATGATAGCAACTGTGTATAGCGGCAGGAGCTTTCTTACCCTGTCTGCATCAGTCCCACCTGCCGTGCCACATGTGGCATTTAGCTTCTACAGGCATCAGAAGGCTAGATGGTGCTTTCTGAGCTACTCAGAAATATCTTACGTGAAAGATTTCAAAATAAACCTATTCTTCCATTTTTTTGAAAGGACTCTTTGTCTTTTAGTAAAACCTGTGAGAAAAAAATGTTGAGAAGGTTTTGTGTGTTATTAAAAAAAGTAATAGCAAATAAATTAATACTATACCCCAACTGATAGCCTGTACAAATCCATAACAAGACCCCACGGTGAGTCAGATCACATCTTCCTCAAAGTGAGTGTCTCTGCATTTCCATCAGGAAAATGTAATCAGAGGAGGACTGTGCTGCCTTCCCTAGCAGTGGAAGAATGAATGGGCTCTGCTAGGATTATTTGTACAGGAAATTTGATTGCTAATATGCATTAAAAGGTGATGTTAAAATGTTATGACAATGAGGACTACCAAGATCAATAGAGAAACTGATGTTTTGGAAAACCAGATCCAATTAGATGGAGATCTTGATGCACTGTATACGTCTGCTCTGCACAGGCAGTACATCACAGCTGCAGCAAATGCTTTGAGTTTGCTATTCACAAACTGATCTGTCTCCAACTCCTGTCACAGAAAGACCTGAAGGAAAATGTCAGAAGTGCCCAAGAGACTTAGGAGTCCCAGCCACTTAAGTCCACTAATAGATGTGAGCTCTCTGGGGAAGCAAGCTGAGCAGACTCCACACTGAGCAGGCAAGCCCTGCCTGGGACCACCATCACAGCATCATGCTGGCACCAGCACCCCAGCAAGGCAAAACAGGTACTAAATTAATCAAATAACCATGCAAGGTGGTGAGAAAGAACAGCCCCCTCACAGTTCTGAAATATCTTTCCCAGAGAAAGAATAAAAATACCTGTAACCTTATTTACTTAAGGGAAAAAAAGTTGGTACAAATAAATACACAAGCTTATACTCCAGCTGTTACTCATCTGCCTAAATGTTCTGTCTCCTTCTGGATTATATTCTGTAACACATATAGTCTTTCTGCCTTTAGTAAAACACACTTTAAAGAAATAAAGAACAGTTATTGTGGCTTTTTTTCCTAGACTATATATGATCAAGTTTTTTCTATTATAAAGAGGGAATTGCAGGTTGAGACTTGGAGTGACTTTTCAGTTCTCTGTGCCTTAGAACAAAGCAGAAGATATAATTCTGGTCCTGGATCATTATTTCTTAATGTAAAAAAGATATGCCTGTAATAATCATGGTAAGCATAGAGAAAAGATAGATAAAGCATTAGAATAATATTTTGGACTTATTTTAATGCAATTCAGAAGCCAGCAAAGCAATCTAGCTTAAGCTCAATTTTAAATGTGAGGCCTGTCCTGCTAAAATATATTATGTACTTTGCCAGGTCAAACCTTATTATGGTAAGGCATTAGGGAAAAGGAACAAACATACATGTTTTATTTAACAAGCTGAAAATTTTGAATTTTGTTTCCACATCTGGCATTTTTAATTTATTTGTAACACATAAAAGAGATTGGATTTTCTATAGGCTCAAAGGTTAGTACGGCCTGCCTGCTCAAGCAATACCAGAAATCAAATATAAAATAATTGCAAGCATAACCCAAGCAGAAGTTCTGTTTGACCTTTAACACACTTGTAAGGATACACCAATATTCCCCAGAAAGTTCTAACTGTATGACACATAATGATACATAATTAGTGGGGATCTGGAAATAAAAACAAGAAAAAAAGGAAGAAATAGGTAAGAAAAGAATCCAAATGCTAAAAACATTTTCCTAAAATCCTGTTACAACTTTTATTATTTGTCTGTTAGGCCATGTACAGAAAGAACCTTCCTCATAACTGTGGTGGACAAACAGAAAGAGGGCAGATGGTGTGATGAGGAGCTCTCAGAGATGAAATGTCCAGTCGGAGGTAGCATGACTTAGAGGAGCTTTTATGAAGTCACACTTGACAGGGAGAGCAATAAACCCAAACTTGATTCACAGGAAAAAAAGAAATTTCATTCCTGCTTCCTTTATGTAATTATTTTGAAATCAGTGTTGCTCTCCAAGTTGCTGTGTCTGCAGTTATTTAAATTAAGTAGAAAGTTTATGTATAAAGGTGAAGCCAGAAATACAGAAATATTAAGGATCAGAACCTAAATGTCATGCTGTACAGCTGACTGCACTAAATAGCACATAAAAATGAAATTTCTCTCTGTCTTAATGATAAATGATTCTTTCTAGAATTTAGTCTACTTTTTATGTTTTGTAGTGTGAGCTTTTCATAAGAAAAATAGTAAGGATTTGAGCTGTAAGTCAGAATACATCCGCATTTTATATGAATTCTGCAGTGCCCACTAACACAATTCCAGTGCTTTTGTTTTTTTCCCGTTTCCTTCAGTATAGCATAGAACCATTCATTTTGTCATTTCAGGATATTTTGTACTGGTAGAACTAATAAAATCTGACTCTGAAGTGAGAGCAGCCCTTGGAGCCCTGTGGGGCTGAGGCTGGAACAGGGCAGCTTCTGCAGGGGAGATGGGGTTCTGTTGTTAACAGGCTTTCCCAGGAGCTTTGGCTTTTATTTACTTTTGGGGTTTTTTTCCTCAGGGAAAAAAAATCCTAAATCTGAGAACAAAAGCTCAAGATGCTCTTAGACCAGTTAAAAATCATAATGTTTTTCTACCAGTAAAAATAGAAAATCCATACCAATCTGTTCTTTTATGTGACAGGGATCCTGATATACGAGCAGCTAATGATTATCCCTTCATCTGATCTATTAAAAAGACTGTCATGCACAAGGCAAATATTTTTCTTCGAAGTAGAGTGTTTGTAAAAATATATAGAAGAAATAAAATGAAATTAAAAATTAGTCAGTTCAGGTAAATGCCAAATATTATTTATAATGGAATGAGAAAGCAGAACAGAAAGCTTCTCTGTATTCTCTGTATCCTCTAATATATATCAAACTGCTAAGGAACTGATAAGGATCATGTGTGCCTCTAGCTCTCCCAGGAAATGCACGCTCCTGAAAAATTGATTGTGGAAAATAAGCATTGAGGCTGTATTAATTTCAATATCTCTTATTTAAGAAACTTGATAATAAATGGGACAGAAATAGGAGAAAAGACACAGTAAAAATTACTAGCCTGAAAGTGGTCTTATTTACGGTTTCTGCAGCATGACTAAGGAAAGCATTTTTCTCAATGTTTCAAAACAGCCAACAATGATGTAGAAGCTGACAGCTAGAAGCAGAAGTGAGACTTAATGCATTTTTTATCAGTGAGGGGAACTCACCTTTGCAGTAATTTCCTGGGGGAATATCGATACACTGGTAATTTCTTTAGTCAAAGTGAGATATTTTTTGAAAATCATGCTGCAATTTACATGAGGCTTTATTCAGGAAGTCCTAAGGCCTTGTACTCTCAGAAACACACTATTCAGTGGTCAGCAGACTTAGGATGCAAAGTTCTGGCTAAGCTTGTCACTGAAATGGAAGCAAAAACTGAGGTACGCTTGATATTTTTACACTTACTGAGTTTGGGATGTTGGTTCTTTCTCCAAAAGTCAATTCCTTGGGAAATTTAACTTCTGAGTAGGAAATATAAAGTTCCAGTTTCTGTTTTTTCTTTCCCTTGTGAAGCTAAAATGTGAAAAATTGATCTACCAGAAGATCTCAGGCACTTACTAAAATCACCACTACTGGCTCCTGATAAAAGGTTTGCTGACATAGCCCTACACAGGCATCAACACCCACGAGCTCTTCATCCAGCCGTAATACCACTGTCCTCTGGCAAATCCACACACCCTAATCTCCACCCTCCATGGTCACTACACTGCAATCATCTCCCACAAAGCTGTCTTTCTCCTTTGGTCCCAGTGCTCTCACTGAAAGCCCAGAAGGTGGTTGTCCTGGCAAACAGCATGCATTTGTTCTCCCCAGCCCCTTCCTCCCTCACCACTCTGCTCCTGCAGCCAGACCTGGTTTTGCCTGCTTTCTCCAGTAACTTTAGGCATTTTCAGTTCCTGGTAACTTCCTTGCCTTCTGGGGTTATGAACATCTTACACAAGGGTACGAATATCTCTAAGAGCATCCAGCTGCCAACACAGTATAAATATACCTCATTTTCTCAGGTATGGACTCTACTTTCCACTCGTGCAACTCTCAGGCTTCAAGGCACTGCCTGTGACTCCAGCTTTCTACATTTTTCAAGAATATTTTTGTGTCAGCATTCACCATTGATGTGCTGTTGTAAATATTTCACCGTATTAAAAACCTGCAGGTAGTTTTCTTATTTCCAGCTTTTCTTTCTTTTCTCTTTT
>JANVCC010000048.1:16154718-16239410 GCA_025345505.1 Todiramphus chloris collaris | reverse complement strand
GGAGAGGAGAGGAGAGGAGAGGAGAGGAGAGGAGAGGAGAGGAGAGGCAGACAGCACACGCTTTGCTTTTCTTTGGGATTAGGTGCTGCAGGAACAGTTCCACAATGGGGCTACTGTAAGAAGCAGTTGTGGCTGGTGGATAAACGGATCTTCTTCAGGGGCTTTTATTGGCTCTTACAGGAGAAAGTTTTACTGCAAGAAGAGGGAAAGGTAGTTTCCACAATGAATGCACTGTGATCCAAAGATGTAGTAATGAATTTTCCTCCACTTCAAAATTAAAACATGCACTAGAAATGTACTATGAGATAATGGAAGGACTTTCCACACTGCCCTAAGAGAAACTCAGGCAGGAGGATCCCACAAGACCACAGTGTCTCAATCTTGGTGTTCCCATTACATACCATAATAGTAATGAAAAATTCCATGACTCTCACTTTGAATTGTCATCTGCAAAGTAATTTCATCTCCCAGATTTGATTCCAGGTGGGTGAACTGGAGTTCATCCAATTGATCAGTCCTTGGGGGACTTTACAGGGAAGGAATTCTTTCTCCATATGAATATGGATGGTAGGAGCAGAATAAATGTACCTTTTGTCGTGCTGGTTTGTATTAATACTTGTCACTAATGAGCAGAAGAAGCATATTCAAATGCATCTGTAGATGCACATATAATATATGAGTGAATGAAAGAATATAATTCATCAGCAGCTTGCCTTTTTTGCCTCTCATTTGGAATACTTAACAGTCTGAAATAGCGATACATGAAAATGCTCTGAATACTGCATGGTATAAGAACCAGGAGTGATCTATCCTAATTCTCTTCTGCCATCTAAAAACATGATTTTAAATGAGATGTTCTTCCTTTGTTCTTTGAAGTAACTTCTATTATGTCCATTTGTGCCAAGAGTAAATTTAGCCCTTGAAATTCCGTAAAGTCTATTGGGACAAGAAAGAGACTCCTGTGGATATAGAGATATCAACTTCTTGATGATACAGCTAAATATCAAATTGAAAGCCTTAGGCTTAGATCAAAGTGTGTGGCTGCTATTCATACACCAGGATTAACCACATTTACCTCATTTGTATGAAGATTTTCCTTTGTTTGGGCCAAAGTCAAGCCTGACAGAGCAGATGCTGGACATCATGCTGCAATTCAGATGCCTAGGCTGTAGCAGGATTAAACAGGATCCTGAGGCACAGGAGAAAAGATATCAGTGACAGAGTAGTCAGAGGAAGACCATTTTCATGCCAGAAAGACAAAGGATGAATTCTACAAAGTCATGTATACCTTCTGGATCTCTTCAGAGACTATCTGAACTATGGTCTATAGCGCTCCTTAACTCAGGGTAAAAATTAGTTCTCATGCATTCCCACACATCCTTTCCATCCCAGCTTGGAAACCAGCTTCTTGGTCAGTGTAGGCTGAAAATGTCTGTTAGAACTGAAGCTGGACCCATCATGGGCAGGCAAGAGGTGGGTCTCCAGCTCTCATCTTTAACTCCATTTTAGCTCCCTCTTTTCAGTTCACAGCAGGGTTCACCTTTTTATTTCTTGGCCTCTGATCAAAAACTAGCTAATTACCAAAGCAGCATGGAGTTTGGATGATTGACAGGTAACATCCCATGAGAGAACAAAAAGCTGCATTGTGAAAAGATAAGACAATAAAGGTATTTCAACAAGAAGTCAAACAGCAGGCTTCCAACAGGGAGTGCTAAAAGACTCCCAGATCATCACACCAGAATGAGTCTTTGTCAGCTGGCTTCACGAGAAGTGACAGTTTCAGTTTGGAGCATTCTATCAGCTCTAGCTCTTTTGTTCGACATGTGAGCATCTGAACTCAGTTACTAGTCTTATCAAAATGAACAAACAAATCTCTAGATCACTGAAGGAGAGTGGGACATGAGGCATTGCACACATGATTTTGTGTTCTTTTCCATCTTTTATCTCCCTTTTCTGAAGACACGTTACCGAGAAAAAGCATGTCAGAACTGCAGGCAGTATTGTGACACCTGTAATGGCAGCTTTGCTTTGCCTTTTAAAAGTACTTCTAAGATCCAGCTGCTTCCAAGGACCACTACACTTCTATGAGGAACTGACCTGACCTACATGGTTCCTGGCATGTAAAGAATGAAACTAGAAAATGGAAAGTATAAACTAGATTTCTACCTATTCTTTTCCCTTCTTGACCTCTAATTTCAGGGGTTGGTTTCTTTTCTTTTATAAGAGAAGTAACTATATAAGTCGAGAGCCCAAGCCTGGGGCTCTCACAGACACCAGGACAAGCAGGTGTTCAGATTCCCACCAGCTGCCCCTGGACACCAGATTTTGCTAAAAGGCATTCTGCTAATGGCAGTCCAAGGGGCATTGGCAGTCCTCCTTTCTACTTACCACTTTTTGACAAACATTCCAGATCTGCATTTTGTCAATGCATTTCCAGCTGTACAAGCTTTGTGCTGCAGCCTGCTGAAGCATTTCCAGTGAATTCATTGGTCACAGGATCCCCATCAGTAACCTCTTTTCTTCTGAACTGCAATGGCAAGCTTCAGAGTGCTCTGGTATCCTTTTAACTAGCCAGGTGTTTGCATACCAGACTGCTGTCTTCACCTTCAGGCTTGCCCCTTCACCTGCATCTTCACTCTTCACCAAAACACATGCTACATTTAGCCTTGCTCAGCTGACCTGCCAAGTGGCCAGCTTTCCCAGAGGCCAGGTACAACAGTGCAACATGAACTCCCAGATCACAAAAGAGCCCATCCCTGTCCACATTCAAGTCAGTACGGAGGACTACAGCAACACCATACACTGCGTTTCTTTAGGAAAGGATCTGGTATCTGTGAAGGAAACAGCCTGTGAAACTCCCATGTAAACTGCCTTAGGGACCCCGTGTGAACGTCCGTGCCCCGGCAACCAGCAAGGCTGATCTACAAATGTCAGTGGAACACCAAAGGCATCACTGATGCTGCATAGTTTTTATTTCAGGCTGCTTTCAGATGCTTGAGTTCTTTTCTGATTGCACTTGAGGATGTTTCAATTCACCACAATGCCCTCAGGCAAGCCACCAAATGTACACCTCTGCATGCAAACAACACTTCAGAGCTTGTCTTACACAGAGGTCTTTTTTGGTAGCTGTGAACTTTATCATTAACTGCCCTTCTCAACTGTGGTTCAAATCTCAGTGTGTTTGCTGTGGGTCAATTTCCCTGGATAGAGCAACTCTAACTTAGAGCAGTTGGTTTCATAAGCAATCACTCTGTTTAAAAGAAAACAATAGTAAAGCAAGATTTGCATACAGTATAATAATGATAAGAATTTCTCAAGCACACATAATTTTTAATGCTCTATGCAGCCTAATTACTGTAATAGAAACAGAATTGCCTCTTGGGCCCCAAAGAGCAGTTTAATCAAAACTGCTAAAATATAAAGAAAATATTTGTTGCAAAAAAAAGACAAAGGTTATTATCCAGACATTAGTGCCACTGTTTATCATTAGGGATGATGAAGAGGTGTTTTGTGGCATATGTCTCCACTGGCAGGAACGTCTCTGTGTTTGAATTCAGTTGAGACATGAAAGTGCTATTCCTGAACATAATCAGGAATTGATTCTCCATGACACCACCAAGCAATTACAGTACCATTAAGTTCCATTAAGGTGGAGACACTGCCAAATTTAGACTCAGCAATTAAAATACTAAATGAAAATGTGTGATATCCATACTTTCCTATCTTTCGTATGTCAAAAGAAGTCTTGTCAAACAAAATCAGAACTGAGAATTTTGACTGAAACTTGTACAAATCAGAAGTTCACAAACTTTACCCACATTTTGGCAAAGATATAAGCCCTGAATAAAATGAAAAAGTCACACTGATCCACATCATCCTTCATCTGGCAAGAGTTCTGGAAGTCACCTATTAGTTTATTTTAACATGATCTGTAATTGTTGTTTTTAAATCATACAGCTATAGTCTAATAAAAGATGTACCTTTTAACTTCACTTTCATTTTTACATATTGAAACTGTTCAAACAAGGGTTTTCCCTGAGGGGGAAAAAGTCCCCAAGTAATCAGTGATCAGTGTAATATAATTCAGTCTGGGAAATACAATAACTAGCAGGGAAAGTGCCTGAAAGCAATTTGGAAAAGATATAAAATCACCCAGGGCATTGTACGGTCATGTACTGAGGTTAATAGATAGATCCTTAAACCCTACCAAATTATATCTGCAAAATATTTCTGTCTGATGGTGTCTTCTGCTAGACAGCCATGTTTCAGCTCCATACAGAGGCATTCAGATGCATACTCACACATCATAATACAACTGGTGCTGTTTGAGTACTGCCATCCATGCCATGCCATGCCATTACAATGCATCAACCATCTGGCTCCCAGTACACTGAGATACTCCCTAAGAAGCTGTTCTGAGCAGTACAACAAGGAAACAGCTTTATTATCTTCAGACCACAAATGCAAGCAGTATATGGTGTGTGATTGTCTTCTCCCAGAGCTCCACCTCTTTTTCATATTGAAAATAAAGTGCTTCCATGATTAGATCTCCCACGTGCAAGGGGAGCTGTTTTCAGTTCAAGCTGCCCATGCCAGTGCCCTTCATACCCTGGGATATTGTAACTGGTTTTTTTTTCTGTTTCTACTACAACAAATACATATTGCTGGTCTGTAGCTCTGGGAGAGATTCAGCCCAGCAGGTTAGTCTCATCTAATATCACTGGATACATCCCAAAGGAAGAAAAGGGAAGTTATGGATACCAGGGGTAGAGCCTGCATCCTTCCTGTTCACTTTTATTAGACTTCAAGAGAAGCCAAGCTACTTCCTGCAACTTACACAATGCAATGTAATGTCCTTGGTTTATGTTTCTGTATTTCTATATTTCTTGGTTTTATATTTCCGCAGGTTTCAGCATCATCAGGACCAGGGTCAAGGGGAAGGGAAGAGATTTGTGCTCACTTGAGAAAACTGCCCAGAGCCTGTTCTCTCTTGAGTGTCTGGAAAGGCTCCCAGTGTACCACAGGGGTCCCGTTACTCTGAAATGCCAGATCTTATCCATCAGTTTGATAAGGAGTGCAAAAGTGCCTGACCTTCCACAATCCAAACATATGCCCCTTTTACAGCAAGCAACTGAAAGGTGCTGACTTAGGCAATTTATAAGGATTAGGCAACAATGCAGCTTTTTCCCATGCTGCTGCTGTCTAGTGGATTGTAACAGAACAGCAGCAGGGTTAATGGCGATGTTAGGCACCAAGTGCACCTGGGTTAAAACAGAAGATCCATTGGTTTTCTCACAACTGAGGATAGTAAGGATGGTGTGAGGGACCGCCTGATTTTTATAGGCAAATGTAGGCTTTTTGTTCCTTCCCAGTGAAAGTGTCCTGCTTTTAAACCAAATCACTAACCTCCTTTTTCCCTGTCAGTTCATGACTCTTATCAGTCTGTTGGTGCAGGAAACTATACAGTTCCTTCCACTTTATATTAAGAATGACAACATTATTATTGGAAAGACCTGGTAAATGGTCCATTCAGCTGACAATTTTACTTCAAGCACTGAAAAATAATTGGCACCAGAAAATATCCTCAGCTTGATCCTGAAATATTTTCTGTGCCACATTAAAAACGTATATGACTCGCACTAATGAAATTAGACAAGATAAACACTCAAATTTCCCTCGAGTTGCAATTTCCTTCAAGAGCACTAGACTCTAAATTTCAGGGACCTTTCAAGCTTAGATACAGTAAAGTTAAAAGAAGCTTTCCTATCTTAACTGTGTAGTCTATTTTCTTCACTTCACTTCAGGCTTGAAAGGTTTAAAATGGACTGAAACATCCACAAATCCCACACTGAGGGTAGTTATTTGTAACTCTGTCATTCCTCCCTCATCTTTCCTGACAGTCATGCTAGCTTGACTCCTTGTTATGAAATTGCCATATCACATCATTCTGAGTTTACCAAACAGATTGCACTGCCAAACGGGTAGGTGGGATTTGCATATGTCTTACTTGAAATAGACAGGGGCTAACTACAGATTTATTCATATATTTGAATGGTTCTTGAAAGTGTATAATGAGAAACAATTAGACTAAAATAAAAGACATACAAGAATCAAATGTTATGGTTCAAGGTTCGTAGAAATAAGCTTAAATGCACTGGGATTAAAAAGTATCAGTAAAGCTTTAACTATATTTACCTTCAAAATAGGCATGTTAAATCTTAATTTCAAGCTTTGAATCAGCATAGCATTTACCCATGCTTATATAATCTGAGAACATGGATTTAACCATATACGTAACTGTTTTACTAAGGTGGCAACACAATATTGTAATTGCAGAGAATCTTTATTTCCATAGTCAGTAGTGAGGAACAATCTACTTGACAAGCAATTTATGCAAATTGACTTTAATGAAAACTCTTCTCTGCTTTACTAAAAATATGGAAACTTCCGAATATGATTCTTTATATCTTATAGTGCTGACTGATTCACTTCTTGTAGTTCTTCAGTGCTTTCATCAAAATTAAAATTAAAACATCTATTTAGGAGACCTACTTTCCTATTTGAAAAGTTGACTTCTTGTTTCTGAGTGTGATGCAAATAATTTTGGCAGAGGGAAATGAATAGAGTGTTTATATTCAATAACAGTTTGTGTGCATCTGGTTGTGTACCAGAGATAATTGAAATTCAGTAGAAATGAAGTTCTGAGACTCCCATTATAATCACATCCTCTCAGTGAATGATGAGATGATTGCATATTTCACTTGGAGGAAGGGTAGTAAATACAGGAATTTGTGATCAGAGACTAGGAAAAAACATAAGAACTACCATTAATAGTTATATCATATGATGCTCTTTCTTTTCCCTCTTAATCTGTTATGTACTAAAGGGCATTTAAGAATTTAGTCAGTTTTAAGAATACTCCGGAATCTGATGTTTAGCTAAGCTTGCAGGTGTCAAGACCTCTTATATATTGCCTTTACCGTGGATATATTTGTTCTGCTGTATGGGTCAAAACATGAGGATAGAATCATAGAATCATAAAATCATTTAAGTTGGAGAAGACCCTTAAGATCATTGAGTCCAACTGTATATCTAACACTGTCACAGATAGCAAGAAACCCTCTATCCTAGAGATCAGCAGATGGTGGGAAGAGAATCTGCAAGAAAATGGGCAGAACCCTGTGTCACGTGGCTGACAATGCTTGGAAAAAGTAGGACTTACATAAATCTTAAGGACATGAGTTAGGAAAAAACAAGAGTTGTGTAGGCCCTTTCCCATTTTAATATTCTTTGGTGACATAATCTTCTGAATGTACTTTTTATATTCTGTCTTACAGCATTTTTTATTGACCATGGCTCATAAAGGAAAGTCTCTTACAATCATCAGACTTGCCGTATGTGATAACACAGGAGAAGTTTTTGATCCTGCATTGCTGGAAAGGTGTTTTGAGGCTCCTCACTTGAAAGTTGTATTCCAAATAAGATTGCAGTAGGGGTCAAAGATACAGCTAATCTTGTGGCTGTGACCACAAACCAGAGGGAATATTATTGCTTCAACATGATATATCACTGTGAATGGGTTAAAACACATTGCCCATTATTGCCTAGCAGCAGTCAAATGCAGCAGTCAAACACTTTAAAAATATATCCCTCAAGCATGCCCATGCCTACGAGGTAGAATGAGTGGGATTTCTCTCTGCTACAGGTTTGGTGTTTAATGTAATATGACATGCAAGCTCTCTTTACAGCCAAGACAGAAATGGGCACCTCAAGAGCCAATTCCTCCCACCTGGATGATTAGTTTAAATTAGACAACTTACTTATGGATTGTTAAAGTTGGGGAAATTTTCCTTACCTCCTAAAAATGGCTTGATTTTTTGAGTGAAACTTCTCTCAGCAGCAGAGACTATAATTTACTGCAGCATCTCAGCATAGATACAGGTTTCCAGCTTTTGTCCCCAGTATTTAGAAATGTTGGCAAAGCAAATAAACACTTCATGCCATGGGCATGAAACTTCAAAATTTTACAACAAGAGCCTGGTGAGGTTCCTTCAGGTTGACGATGTGAAATCAACACCACTCCTTGAAAAGGTTAGGCAAGGGGCTGCCTGCATGGACAAGCCACACTCCTGGTCATTTGCTGAGGGCTCTTGAATGCAGTTTGTAGGCTCTCAAAACCAGAATAAGTAGTTTGCTCTAGTTTTAGCTGCAGGGATTGGTGTAGCTGTCGCCAAAAAAGTGGCATCTTCAAAACAACAGTGCTTCATCCTGGCTAGACATGACAAGGAGCTGTGATCTGTGTGGACTCCACCATGTAAGATAAACTTACATGATGGGAAGTAGGTGGCTGTCCAGAAATCATGTGGGTCCCTATCAAACCAAGCAAAATATCAGAGACCATGTAGTTACATCATTCACTGTATTTGCACTGTGCTTTCATTGCTCTCAGCCAAGGACCCACAAAGCTTGTTTGCTTTCCAGTAACAGTGTAAACAACCAGCAGCCACCAAGAAAGACTAGAATGGCCCCTTATAACCTGTGGTTGTTTCAGCTACTAGTCATTATTTTGCCTGTTTTTTACCACCTTCGTTGGCAGGCAAAAAAAAAAAATTAATCTGAAAAAGTTATATTGTTCTTACATGAATCATCCTTCCCACTAAAATGTCTCCTTGACTGGCAGTTGAGTTTGTTAGTCATCCATCGTTTCAAAATTGTGGGTGGCAATTATCCAGCATTTCCTCTAGGTGTCAAGTCATACGGATAATCCCCTGGGGTGTTTCATTACACCCACTGGAACTGCTGTGGTTTTGATGTGCCCGTCCTTCCATGGCAGAGTATGTTTTTACTTCCAGGCTGCAACTGCAAAGTTTTCCTGTGTTTCTACAGATTTTACTCAAAGGTGCCTGATACTTTCAGAAGCCATTACAGGCTCTGTCGAGTAAGCCCAGCTGGCAACTTCATCAGTGGTTTTCTTCTTCAACGTAGAATTAAAACCATGTGTCTTGAAAGGAAAGTGAGCTGCTCAGCCTCACATACATAATCAGAGGTCAAATAATAGAAAACTAAGGTAACAAATGTGATTCACATTCATCATTTCAGTTCATGGAAGTGGTAACTCTTATTTTAGCCTTGGCAGTCTCACAAGCTCAGCCGCTTCACCTCTGAAGAGAGAAAGGTGACAATGGCAGGATCACAGGTGGGAGTGGAGCAGATTTGGGAAGGGCACTTTGAAGGGAAATGCTGCTGAGATGGTTAGCCAGAGATAGAATCATAGAATCATAGAATAGTTTTAGCTGGAAGAGACCTTCAAGATCATCAGGTCCAACCTTATTCCTAGCCCTATCAAAGCCCACTAAACCATGTCCCTAGGCACACCATCTACCTGCCTCTTAAACACTCCAGGGATGGTGACTCCACCAGCTCCCTGGGCAGGCCATTCCAATGCCTGACAACCCTTTCTGTAAAGAAATGTTTCTCAATATCCAGCCTGAACCTCCCCTGGTTCAACTTCAGGCCTTCTCCTCTTGTTCTGTCGCTTGTCACCAGGGAGAACAGACCAACTCCTGCCTCACTACAGCTTCCCTTCAGGCAGCTGTAGAGGGCAATGAGGTCTCCCCTCAGCCTTCTTTTCTCAAGGCTAAACAGCCCCAGATCCCTCAGCCTCTCCTCATAAGACACATGCTCCAAACCCTTTACTAGCTTTGTAGCCTGCCTCTGTACCCTCTCCAGAACCTCAGTGTCCTTCTTGTAAAGAGGGGCCCAAAACTGGACACAGTATTCCAGGTGCGGCCTCACCAAAGCTGAGTACAGAGGCATGATCCCCTCCCTGCTCCTGCTGGCCACACTGTTCCTGATCCAGGCCAGGATGCCATTGGCCTTCTTGGCCACCTGGGCACACTGCTGGCTCATGTTCAGACAGCTGTCAATCAACACCCCAGGTCCTTCTGTGCCTGGCAGCTCTCCAGCCACTCCTCCCCAGCCTGGAGCGCTGCTGGGGGTTGCTGTGGAGCAGGACCCGGCATTTGTCCTTACTGAAACTCATGGAATTGGCCTTGGCCCAGTGATCCAGCCTATCTAGATCCCTTTGTAGAACTTCCCTACCCTCAAGCAGATCGACACTCCCACCTAGCTTGAGCAGTATGGCAGTATTGCTGGGGGGCAGAGGGGCCTCTCCATAGGGGTCCAGGGCAGGGCCCTGTGTTGGGGTCCTGTGCAACCCTGTGGAGTGCATTTTAGTCTGTGTTAATTGTATATGGGACTTGGTGAGGTTAACCTCCTGTTTTAGGGCCAAAACCCAAGCATGATAAATATTTCTGTCTGAGGTGGCTTTATTTCACATTATTTCAGTTCGCTGGTGTTGGAGATCCCAGTGTTTGGAGGTGCTGCTCCCCCACTCCCCTTAGACTGTGGGCCCTCCAAACTCTGAAAGGCTATCATCACACTCTAACCAAAGGTTGCCTTCCTGAAATATTTTGCTTTTCTGTCCAAACCTCACTGAAATAATTAGGTAGTCTCTACCATTTAAAATCATCATATTTTCTACCTCTGTAAAGACATCTCCAAAGCATAAGGCTTAGAATGTATATATAATTTCCACAATGAGTCAAAAAAGCAAATATCCGAGCAATGTCTGCAGATCACCACAAACCCTTCAGATCTTATAGGAGTCTTTCTTCCACAACAGTTGGTGGGATTGTAATCATTTTCATTATTTTAATGGAAATCTTCAGCATACTCAGTTTTAGTTTCTCTAGCTACAATATCAGAGCAGCAGGTACATGTCTGTGGGGTTAGTTCCAGCATTTTCTATATGTACAAATAAGGAATTTCAGTAGCTAATTATACCTTGGTAGTATTTTGCATGTTAAATTCTGTGATAGTATCAGACAAATGAATGGCTGGTTTTTTGTCTGCAATATTTTTTTATTCCAGTTGAGTAGATCTGTTTTTTAGGACATGCATTCAAAGAGGCACAAAGTGAATGACTGACATGCATTATTATGTCAGGCTGACTACTTGAGAAGTGATACCAAATCACTGGTACACACTGAATAAGAGCCAGAATGAATGTCAGCTGAAGATAGCCAGACATATCTGTTGGCCAAAGCTAACATGATTGAGATGCAACACATTGTGTGGTAGCAGTAACAAGTAATTCTATGGTAATTATTTTTACTTTTGTCATCATTTCCTCTTATTTGAAAATAAGTTCTTGCTAATACAACTCACTATAGAACTTGCTGTTACAGTCAAGTTCCCATTCAGTGAGAGGAGTCTAAACTTAAGAGCTTGTTCAGAACATATCCATTAAATAAGGAAAGCAAAAGAAGAAGAAAAATTGCCAGATGTTATGAGTCATCCTCAGTCTGATTTTTCATGAAATTTTGGACACGTGAACTGAAAATTTTAATTCAATACCTGTTATTATTTGAATATGCTCTTCTTACTTTAAAAATACAAGGACAAATCAGAAGAAAAAGCAGAACAAAAAAAACCGAACAAGCTCAAAAGAGCACTGGTAAAATGAAGAACAGAGGTGAAACAAGAGAGAGGAAACAGAAAACAGAACTACAATATATCATAAGAAAAGGTGCATTGACACTCATATTGTATTTGATAGGGCTAAGAAGGAATCTCAGTTCACTGGTTTACTCACTCTCTCATTACTGTTGATTGTGGTCAGATTCCCAGAGGTCAGTGATTCCTTCCACCATTCTTGGTTAACTTGACCCCTTGGCACAGGAGGTTCTGGATGATAAAGCTTCACTGGAGCTAAATGGCAACTGGAAAAGTTATCTGAAAAGAAATCTATGGGCTTCTCTTAAACACCAAACAAGAAGTCACCGGGCAGCCAGCTGTTAGAAATCTTTATTCTGGGAAAGAAGATATACTTTAGTAGACAGTAGATCTAGAGTATGCTTGTTCTGCTGTTAATACTCTTCTCTGAATGTCCTTTATTGTCCAGTGTTCGACTCCGGGTTAACTAGACTGTCTCTCTGTTAGTGCAGCCGTTCTTCACGTTCATATTTGCCAAAGTCTGGACAAGACCCTGCTGTACCAAAAGGCAATGAAGACTGAGATTTGTTTGGTTTTCTCACAGTTCCAGCTCATTGCAAGCTTTACCAGTGTCACTCTAAGAAGTTTAAGTCAAAGTGGTGCCTAACGCAGGTGAAGAAACCACTGGGTCTCTTTGCTGCAAGGAACCATTGATGTCTCATGGTCAGCTAGAACAGGATCTACAAAAAAAAATAGAACAAAAAGCAAAACAAAAAACCCCAATGTCTGTCCAGAATGATGGGTCTTGGGAAACCTTTGCAGACTGCCAGAGAAGGAACCCAAGGAAATGTGGCATATGGGTGGCATATATTTTATTGTCAAACCACTCTGACGGAAAAGGATTTTGGCCCTCAGAATAAAAGTAAATCTAGAAGAAAGCTGATTTTGTTAGAAAGGAAGAGTTCAATCATAGTGGGAAATCTGTCTGAACAATCTCTCACAATGTGGAACTACCTGTATTTCAGTAGCTGCTATCTTAGGCAGAAAATACATTTCACTCTTAGATTAGGCAAAAGAAACCCATGTAACCTTGCATTGTTTACACTTGATCAACAAATAAGATAATAATGTGCTAGGGTCAACTATCTACCTCAAGGTTAAATTTTCAGTCTAAAGTAGGGAAATAAAATATAATTAATATATTTTAAAATACTCTGGTCTTTTAATATTAAACTACATTTATTTGATCTTTGGATTTGCCTATGTCTCCACAGTAGTTCTTTGATACTTTTTTCCTGAAAATGGTCTAATCCCTCTTTGACTCTTTTTTTCAGAACATGTACTAAAATCTGTCCAAGGGAACTCCATTGGAGGGTGTGAATATCTGTAAAACTTTTGTGTTGTAGAGACAGAAAAAGTGGAACAGTTGGCACAGTTCTTTTCTCTCTCTCTTTCTCTTTCTGAATGTTTGTTTTTAGAGGAAGACACTTTTCATCTGCAAAAATTAAAGAAGCAAAGCAGCTTTTCCAGTTTGTATGTATCATGCATACCAAAAAATTATTAGACTATTGGACATCTATTTCTCTGATTAAGTCTTAAGCGGTTTTGTTAGTAAGAAATGGTGAACTATTCCATTAGCTAAAATGATGTCCTCTTTGATACAGCATTAGTCTCTAAAACTGATGTTTATTTATATAGAATTCATTTAGCTTAAGGACGTCAGAGGTAGCATTACACAGACAAAAGGTGGAATGAATTTTTCAGTCACGTAATGTCTGCCTTTAAATTGGAGAACCTTTGACCTTGGGTGTTTCTGCCAAGATTGATTTTTCATATTGGTAAAGCTAAAATGAATTGTAGGCAGAAAAATTAGTAAGTGTGTTTGTTTTTACTTTTCTTCTCTAAAACATAATTGTTTCTGTGCTTTTCACAGTACTATTTTCTTTTTTTCTCTTCTTCTTTTTTTATTCTTTTTTTTTAATCCTGAAAATTTTAAACAAAAGAGAATTTGGAGTCATGTAGATGTGGACTGTTTAGGGACAAAATGCCTCAGAAGTAGACAACTTAGAATGTGCTTTGAGGCATCAAAAAAATTTATTTTTATAGCATACATATATTTGAAAAAAAAAAATGTGTATAATACCTGCACTACCCAGATCTGAAACGCAATAGTGAATGTCACAAAAATAAAGCCATAAAAAATCTACCGACTGTCTGTTGAAAATTGTCTTTGAAAAGAAGTTATCAGTCTTAAAAATATTTTAAATAGTCAAAAAGTCTTTGGAATTGGAAAAGTGATTATGCAAATGAAGACATTTAAACAAGAAGTTGGCACAGAAAACCTGAGGAGTAAATTCTCACACTTGAACAAGGCTGGAAGTAGAGAAACGTAGCTATTTGTGGGTGCAGTATTTCACACTCAATAATATTAAGAAACAAGAAAAAAATATCTGAAGTCATTACCTGTTTCTTAGTGCTCTACTGATAGGTATCATCATGTTTGTAATTTCCTCATGTTAGTGGATATTATGTACAGTTACTGGGACAAGGTTAAGTCTTAACAGTCTGTTCATAATACATATTATTCGTATCACTGTAGCATTTAGAAATGACAATTTAGGACCTTTTGTGCATAAACGCTGAAGAAAACATCAGTCCCAGATCCTTGAAACTGGCACCAAAATATAGGCATGAAGCAGCACACAGCTACAACTACTACCAAGAAACAATGAACTGTTTTATTCACCATGGAAGACACTAATACCAGTGGACAGGAAATCCTGCGGGTGTATGTTCTTCACTACTATGAAAAATTTCTACTCCAGGAGGATGTCCATGGAAAAGGAGCAACTCGGTAGTTATTGAGAAGGAGCTCCTTCCAAACACAAGCAGCAACAGAAAACACAAAGATGACTGAAAATGTACTAAGCAGCTGATAAAGGTCTACACAGGACGCAACTGGACATACTTGCACAATTTTAGTGGCCATAAAATCTCTAAACACAGTAACGTGTTGACAGAGTTGTTTGGAAACCACAGGACAGAACATGCATGGGCTTGCACAAACCACAGCTGCATTGGGTGATCCTGCCTCTACAAGCACTGGCAGAGCTGCTTCTGCCAGCAAGGAACCATCTCACCTGACCATCACTGAGGTAAGAGCAGTCCTCTCTCCTGGCCTGGGGACATAGGGGTATCTTCACAAAGCGGTTCATGCCACTTTGGATGGGATCCTTCACTGATCATTCAGTAGCCCAGATCAAAATATTAGTTGCAGGTAATACTAAAGATGTTTTGTGCAAACATAGTAAGAGTAACTTGTGTGGGTATTGGAAAAATTAAAGACAATCAAATCTGACAATAGCAAAAGTAAACAGGAAAGACATGTTCAAGGGCTTTTTCTGAGCAGCTGTTCTGTATTGCTGATTTAATCTATTCATTCAAGAATTTATTTAAGTGGAACACAAAATGCAAAACAACATCTCTCAAAATAGCCAATATTCTTTAGAGAGTTTGAAAAATCTGTGTCTGTGTAAGACAGACTGGAAGGCAGGAAGCAGTTCTGATCAGCTTATTTGTAAGCCCATATTGACATCACCATGTTTCCTGCTCAAGGAGTAGGCAAAATCTTTCCTGAACAATCCTCATGAGTTGTGAATTATGGATGTATCTCTCCAAACCCTTGAGTTTCTTCCTGAAAGTTAAATAAAGCAGAAGAAAATACTTTTTTTTTTTCCTCTTTTCTTCAGTATTTTGATTCTCTGCACAGATCCTTCTATCCATTATTTTTACATGGCTTTTGTTTTCCCATGTAGGCGCCCTTAACCTCATGCAGACACACAGCCTCAGGGCTCTTCTGTATTTCCACTATTGTTTTAATACTTTTTTTGTATAATCTATATGTATATAAAAAACACTTTTCAAAATACCTTTTAATACTTTTTTAATAATGTGTGTACATTCTTCCTACATATTTGAGCCTTCTTTTCTAACTAGTCAAATGTGGTTATGAATTATAAATGTGAAAGTTCATGCTGCTTTTTACATACAAATAGGTATTTTCATCAGGAGGAACTTGCTGTATCTATTTCGGGCACCTCCCATGCCTGCATTGTCTTTCATCAAGAGTCAGTCATTGGACCCAGCTGCTTCAATTCCAATTAGCCAGCCTTTCAGACATACTTCAGCAATGGGATCTAGGCTTTTAGACATCCCCAATGCAAAGTGTTTCCTTGTAAAAATAACCAGCACTAGTTGATGAGGGACTTCAGTGAAAACTTGACTGTTTCACAGAACAACCTGAGATGGAGATTTGAGATGGCAGCCATGGAATGGGGCCGGAGATGCAGCAGCAGTTAAGTTGAGGTCATTTCAAGCAGCTGTAGCTGAGACACATGTGGTCTCCATCCTCAGCCTGGAAGCATCACCAGCTCTTACAGCAGAAGGCAACTGGTGGAAAGTTTATGTTTAGACACACGGTTCCACAAGCACTGGGAGTCAGAAGGGCTGTCCATGCTGTTTCACCTGTCTAACCCCATGTTGTAACTACCTTCCTCTTCTTGCAGCAGCCACAGCTCCAGGATCAGTGAGGTGGGGGAGCTTGTCTCCTTCCAGTAATCGAATTTCAGAAATTCTTACAACAGTTGGCAGTGATTTCCACCTTTCCTAGAAGTATCTATTTTGCACTTAAAGTTAGAAATCTGAATTACAGACACTGTGTTCTCCTGCCTTCCTGACTATCATAGTTGAGACACAGCATTATAATGCTATTACACTAAAGCCGTGTAAACTTGACCCCTTCCAAGTTATTCATTATAGTATTAAGACATTTTTCCAGGTATGAGTCAGATGGGAAAAGAGCATTTGAAACACTGGTGGTGGACTAAGGCTCACCAAACTCAGTGAAACTCCCCTTCATGCCTCAGCTTCACTCTGATTTCAGGGCAAAACAATAATCATTGCTGGACACTTGGACTGGTATGTGTTCCCTGGTACTTCCTAGCATCATGTTGAAGCAAGACATTGACACTTGGAGGATGGCTGTGCTGGTAACATTCCCAGGACATGATCATCTCCAGTGCTGTACAGTTGCTGGTCCCCTACCTGTCCATCCAGGCATGGGTTTTGGACAGTTTAGGAGCCAGTACAGTCCTGGGAACTGTTCCTTACAAACAGGTTGCATGTGGTGCCTCGTTTCAGAGGTGACAGATTTAACATCTCTGACTTTCAAGTGACAGATATAGTCAGAAGGTGCTGCCTGGACTTGAAAACTACCTTGATTCCTTTGGGAAATGAAGGCATAGGAGGCAGAGGGAAGCTGGACTTTGTCCAAACTGCTGTCTGATCTGTCACACACCACAGTGTAGGTGTAATCCATCCAGGTCTTACCTCTCAAAATGGACACGGGGATGCTGGCAAACATGAGACCTGCCTGAGCAGGGCTCACTGTCTGAGCTTCCCTCAGCAGAGCTGGACGCAGAATACAGAAATACTGGGGAGAGCAAACATGACTTCCACTGACTAAAAGTCCCTATTTCCCTCTAAGACTCACTTATGTCCAGGTGTACAGGGCTGGTGGCATTAGCCACAAGGGAGCTCTTGAGTTTCCAAGAACGTCTTGGGCTCCCCAGCCCCCATGGGTTCACTGTGTTGTGATAGCTGCATCAGAACTTGCCACAGCAAGTCATCATCAGGTCATCTCCATTTTCTTCATTTTTTAATGCAGAAACTGTTTCCTAAAAATACAAGTTCTCTGCAAAAGAGTGTCCTCTTGATTCAGTGCACTCATAACAGTTTTAAGAATAGCTTTTAATAATGTCATGTTCTTGAATGCTGGTGATTCCCCTAGAAAATTATCCACACTTCCCTCAATTTTAATTATCTTAGGAGTAAGAGTGTCTACCATGCTGACATCAATTCCAAGCATTCTGGATGCTGTTTCAAAGAGATCAGGATTCATTAGTCCTTAAAGCATCTCTGCTTGCTGTGGCACTACCCTCAGCAGCAGCCCTGCCCTCTGGCTCTGTGCAAGGCTGCTGCTCTGCGTGCGTGCTCAGGAGGCAGTGTGCCTCAAGCTCTAGAAACTGTTTAATTAAACATATATGCTCTAATAAAACGACTCTATGGGAGGCAGAGGAGGAAGCATCTGCCAGAAACTTTACCTCTCTGTCTGCTCTAGCAATTCGTATCTTCCCTGCTATTTTATCACACTAGACAGCATCCCAAACCAGGAGCACACTTCCCTGACTCCTGTATCCCCTAAACAGGGGTCCATTCCTGTCTCATGCAGCTGTCTCTGTCCAGGCTCTCACAGCAGCTGTTGTACACAGCAACAGATTACCACCACCACGTCTCCACCTGATCAGCAGTGATTAGTGATGTGGGGTCACTTGTCCCCTGGCCCCAGTAATATCCTCCCATGCACAGAGAAATGCTTCTACCTATTTTACTCCTGCCTTCACCAGTGTTTTCTCTATTCTGCACACCAGGCAGCACTGAACACATGCAGGTAGAAATCTCTGCTAGAGCTTTGCATGCGTTTGGCATGGACCAAAGTCAGCATTATCATCAGTAGCAAGCTGAGGACTAGCTACCAGCTCTCTGGATTCCCATGGTCAAAAGGGTTGTACAGAAACCTATCTACTGTACTGCTTGTCTTTGCAGTGATTACAAGGGGGAGGAGAAGGAGAATTTTTCTTGTAATAATATGCTTTGTAGGGCTAGGCTGGCAACAACACAGCAGTTGGACAAATCACTGGTGCAAAGTGCCCAGAGTCTAAACACACAGAGAAAGAGAGGAAGAAAAGAACAAGTAACTCACACAGATTCATCACAGGCCATGAAAAATGCTCACAACCCATTTGTTTAATTTTTAGTGGTATGTATTCTCTGTCCTGCAGCCTTCTGAGAAGTCTTTGAGAAAGAAAAAAAACCACTTTTTTGGCTTTCAAAGGATAGTAAATAGCCCAAAAGAATTAAAATCACTGTTGCTGTATAACTGTGACAAGTCATTTGGGGGGAGGGAGGGTGTATGCATTATGGATCAGGTGTGAGCCACTCTGTCTATCTGCAGGGCTCTTCCAGATCCATGTGCATCAGCAGCTGAAATCCAGGCCAGCTGCCAGGCTGACATCCCTGCTGCCTGATTCCCTGCCCACTTGCCCACCCTGTGTGTGCCAGGCCTCTGCATCCCCCTCCTGAGCTCTGATGCTTGTCTGGGCAGCTCCAGCTGAGCTTTCCCTCTCCAGCTCTCCTTCAGGATTACACACCCAGAACAGAAGGAAGGAGGAAGAAATCTCTGCTAGAACTCTGCTTTTGTCACTGCTCCCCTCCTATTCCTCAAGTATATGACATCAAAAGGTCAAGGCATGCCTGGTTACCAAGTGGACCCCAAACCCAACTTCATATTTACCAGATGCATAAGCAAGAGTTGCTGCACATTAAATATTTGCTTTTTGCTGCTGAACCTCTCTAGGCTCTGATATATTCCAGAAGTGTTAGTCAGGGCTGCCCACTGGAGTACTGAAAGGGCATGTGGCTCGATGTTTTAAAAATGCAGCCAGATTGAGAGAAAATTTAATTATGGCAGATTTCCACCGATTTAAAATCTTGGAAGAATAAATACCACCCATGCTGGCAGAAGGATGCAGAACTGTTCCTGGCCTGCATAACTTTAATTTTCTCTTTGGGTGGAGACAAGGAAAGCAGCATGCAGGAAATGTGGCTTGGCCAGGGAGGAGGTACCCTCACGTGCCCCCAGGAGCGCAGCTGGGAACTCTCGCAGGAACAGAAGGGAATTTTTCAGTAAAATTGCCATTTTCACTGCTGATATGGGAACCCATAAACACCCCCAGTGATTCTCCAGCCCTACCCAAGGGAAAATTCCCCTGAGCCAACATTTTGTTTAACCTCCAGAACATAAGAAGGGTGTACTAACCACCACTGGGGACATTTCTCTTAATAGCAGTAAACGTGACTAACACTTTATCTATTTGAGATCAATAACAAATGCTTCTGAGTGATACTATAAAATGCAGCAGATGCAAATAATGCCTCATAAGAGAAAAAAAAAAAAAAATGGACAGAGTTTCCTCTCAACATATATTTCTATAGATCCTAAGTTCACGATACCCTGCCTTTTAGCATCTCATAAAGACAGAGAAAGAATTTATTTGCTGAATTTTAACCTTTTGTAAATTAAGTTTTGTATGGGTTTTTTTCATATTTTGAACAACGGTAAAAATATCAGCTGTACTGATACTAGAGGGGGACACCAGGGAGAAGAGCCAAAGAATTGAGCAATGATGATGAAGAAAACGAGAACCAAGTAGAGATGATTGACTGGACAGAAAGCCTCATTTTTCTGTGCGTTCTGACAACTACCAGCTGGGTTACACTACTGACTTAGATCAAACCATTTCTACAAACAGGTTAGGTCTTCTCATGGACTCACAGAAGAATTGAAAGGATCCTAAGAGATCATATAGTTCATTTTAATGTGAGTTTAGATGGTCCCTGAGAAACTGTTGCTAAGTCTCTGGTGGTAGGGATTAATAGCCTCAAGGGTCTGTTATGCTGTTGCACTGTGCTTACACTAAGGAAATGGTTATGCAGCTCAGAGAGACCTAGATGATAGCAGGAGAGCTATAAGGACCTTCTTGTGAATATTCAACAGCACAGCTGAAATGTCTTACTAATATTGCGTGGCTCCTTTCAGTTGGCCACTGATTGTGGTTCAGAGAAGCAGGTCTCCATGCAGGGAGCACATCAGGCTGAGAAGTTTGCTCAGGCAGAAAGAAACTACGAATTTTACTCTCTAACATGCTTTCAGTAGCAGTTCATTAGGCATTTGATACAAACACTGCAACGAGAGAGCAAAAAGTTTCAGATTTTTATAAATATATTTATTTCTTGGTTGCAAAAAGTTTAAGTGTAGCTGTTAGCAAAAAGATGACAGCAAAGCTGTGAAGGCAGAGACCTCAGCAGCCTCTTGTCTTCAGAGACAATGCCATCTTGTATTCATAAGTAAAAGTAAAGATCTATTATCTAGGAGTTGTAGCTTTGCTGTGACTTACTATGAATCATAACCACCTGCCCACTGGGAGTAAAGAACAAAGAGGACATATAAGGACTCTTTCCCTTTATCATTTAGCAATCATAGCAACCAGAATACCTCCTGACCCTGCCTAGAGTGGTCAAGAAAAAGTAATTTATATTTATGACAATCTCGGAAAAGAGCTGACACTTTTTATACTTGAGAACATGGTAACAATTTTGAATTTTACTGTCAGGTGAAATCTGCGTGTCAGCAGCTACCTGTTTCCCCTCTGGTTTTGTTCATGCAGTCAGAAGAGTTTCAGCGCAGAGAAATGAAAAAAGGCTGCCTGCTTGGTGAAATCTGTCAATCACACATCAGATAACTGGTTTATAGAACTAATTGCTGTGAAAAATATATGTATATCTATGCATGTTTTTATCCAAAGGTATATAATTGACCCTACAGTAAATGTGAGGGTTTGTAAAGTACTGATCAGTGTACACCACCTGAGTGAGATGTGTGGCTGCCTCAGGGTATGCGCAGTGTTGTGTATCTGGACACCTGAAGGGTATCTAACTGGAACTTCCCTTGCTACCCCTTGAATCTGCTCTTTGTCCTGTCATCTGCACCTCTGGGAAGAGTCTAACTTGTGCGTCTCCTTCAAGTAGGTAGCTGAAGAGAGCAGTAAGCTCCTGTCGTCACCAGCTTTTACAATGGCTAGAAGCTTCCTCACCTTACCCTTCATGTACTGCAGCCCCTTCCTATTCTGGTGCATTCCACTAGACTACTTCCAGCGTGGCAATGCCTTTCGCTTATCGGGGAGCCCTAAAACGGACCCAGTGCTCTAAGTATGGTCTCACTGGGAGAGGAGAGAGGAATCACTTTCCTGGACCTGCTGGCCACACTCTTGCCAGTGCAGCCCAGCATTCAGTTGACTTCCCCTGCTATCAAGGCACATGGCTGTCCCTGGCTCAGCTTGTCCACCAGCTTCCTGAGAGCACACTGTGCCCGTCCATCCAGACCACCGATAAAGATTTTAAACCACAGTAGCCCTGGTATCTACCCCTGAAGGATGCGACTAGTCACTGTCTGTCTGGTGGAATTCTTATGGTTGAACATCACTCTTTGAGCCTGGCAGTCCTACCAATTTTCCACCCAATTAAACATCCACTTATCCAACCCTTATTTCACAAATTGGGCTTTGATCATGTTATAGGAAACTGTGTCAAAGTGTTTTAAAGGTACAGATACACAACATCCACTTACTCTCCTCTCATCCAGAGTCAAGAAGGAAATCAGCTTGGTTAGGGATGATTTGTCCTTGGTAAATCAATGCTTGATGTCCAAAATAGCTTCTTGTCTGTTCTGTGCCCGGACTCACCTGTCAAGGGCCTGAGGTTAAGCTGAGTGGCCTATAGATCCCCTACTAGCTCTACTTGAAAATGGGTGTAACATTTGCCTTTTCCTCCTCATCAGAACCCTGCCCTGGTGATCGTGACCTTTCAAAGATGATAAAGTTTTCAGGCTGACATTGACCAGCTCTTTCAGCATTCTTGGATGATCCCATGGGCTTATGCATATCTAATTTGCTTGAGTGGTCCCTAACTTAATTATTTTCTACTTTGGGCAATGCTTCCCTCCCTGAGTTTCTGCTACTGATGTAGATTAATCTGATGAGAAATGTGTTTTCTTTTGCCACAGGAACTCCAAAGTATTCTACTTGAAGCTTTGGCATTGCTTCCACACCCTAATTTTCTTCGGTTACTTTTGATAATTGTGGGGCTTACATTCAGTCCTTGTTGGTTTTGTCTTCTCTGTAGTTTTTGCCCAGCCATTGCATCAGCAAATGACGTCACATAGCTATAATTATTAAAATCTTTTGCTTCTGTCCAGTGACTTGATATTTGGGGAATTTACACGAATGATAAATATCTCTGATTCAGATGATAAACAAATGAACAAATTTCACCAAATGTGTGGAAACCTCCAGCATCTTGGTTTAAAATAACAGGCTGAGATCATGTCTGGGTCAGATATAAAGCCTACTGACATCTTTGAAACTTCTACGTCTTCCCATTGGGTTGAATGCCTGGTTTAGAGGATTGTATGACTCAAATGTCAGGTCTTAAAAATGCTGAGTGTTTAGAGGATAAGGAGAGCTGGACTGCCTTTGGAAATTTAAACTTTCAATGCAGCAGATGGTAATGCCAGACCAGAGTTAATCCAGTTGCATCTGTAATTTCATGTGCATAACAGAGAGCACAATTTGGTCACTTTACTAACAATATATAAGAAAGTACTGTTTGTTGCTACCAAAATCTTGAACAGACAAGATTGAGACCTGGTATTTCTTTACACAAGTGTTTCACAGTGAAAGAAAGATGTGCCAATGTTTTTGGAAATATTGATGAAGAGTTTATGCGTATAAAGAATTTTGAAGCGAAGAATGTGGGAAGCTGAAACCTTATGTGCATGGAACTTGGACAAGATTATGTTGAATAACAGCTCCTACTGACTTGCTAAAAATATTTCTAAATCACTTTTAGTAGTTTGTGTGTTTATTCATCTACTCATATAAGCAGAAAATATAATATATAATTTGGAATATCTACTGGAGATTTCAACATGCCCATGCTCAAATTAGTAAAGAAAATCTTCTTTTACCTGGAACTGTGACAAATGATAGCTTCTCTTGTCACATTTACTTTGATGTAGAGAAAGGAATGCTGTACATTTGAGGTTGCCCTTTGTATAGAACACTAATCAGAAAAGGAGGACCTTTTCTAACACTATGTAGAAGAAAATTACTTCAGTAGGCTTCATCTGACTATCAAACAGGGGGTTTCAAGGGATGGACTTATCTTTTGTATAGTATAAAATTGAAGTGTACACCTAAATTTAGACTTCTAAGAAAATGTGGCCTGGATTTCAGACCTGCTGAATTACTCTGAATGACCACTTCAAAATTAATGGGAGCTGCAGGAAATTAAACCTCTTTGGTTTGAGGCTTATGGAAGTTTCAAAATTATTTAGAAAATTAACAGTAGTTTTTAATTAAATAATAAAGCAACTATGTGCTCTATCTTTAATCCACATGATTTAGTTAGTCTGAACTACAAACTATCTAGCAAAACCTTGTCCCAGAGACACAGTGCTGTCTGTAGCTAGAGACAAAATCCATGGGCTGTGCAAGAGAAAATGTATACTTTGCTGTGCATTGAAACTGCTGTGGTTCACTGTACTGTGAGACTTCCTTTCTGGTTTGCTAGAGATTGTTCAGCATTGTTTCACATCTCTTCTGTGCCTCTTTAGTGCATAAACACTAAGTATGCTGTGCTCTTTGAAGAGAATGTGCGTCTTGTCCATGAACAAAGATGGGAGAAGAGGTGGTGAGAAAGACACCTTGATAATCCCCATTGACAACAGCCTTTGCAAGCTTCTCTCCTGAAGTTCTCTCTGATGTTCAGGAGAGCACCAGATGACAATGTGACACATCAGACTGACAATAACCAACACATGTCCTGGTTTGAGCTACGAAGAAAAAATAATTCTGTTCAGTGATTTAACTTTTCAGCCAAGTCTCTTCTGAGTAACTGCACTTTCTGAAGTTATCGACATATTTTCACAGACAGTGTCTGCTTCTAGCAGTGATAACACTAAGCGTGAGTCAGAGTGGTCGATAGAGAGCATCTGTCATTTGACTAGTGACCAGCCCAGCTCTAAGCCCTGACAACATGCCTTGTGAGGACTTGTCTCAAACCTAACATCAAGAGCTTCCTCTGCCTTAGGTTACTCTGCACAGCCCTGGGCAGGCCACAGCCATTCATGTTTGTGAAACTGGTGTAGTAATATGTATTTTTCAGTACTTTGAGTTATCTTGTCCATCCATAAATCTCTCTGGCTTCCTAGGTGACCAAGTCAAGGATATTTGCGTCTCCACTGAGAGACAGCAAAACCAACAGAAGTATAAGAAAGACAAACAAGAAAAAATAATTATATCTGGATGCCCTAAAACTGTTGTTTAGAAACCCAAAGTATCTTAGCCCATCATATTTTATTTTAGTGTGAACAAACAAAGAAATTTGAGCTTAATGCCAAGTCTTTATTTGTATATTCCTCTGACACTCCTGAGACAGTTCCTATGTTGTGCACATCAGGAAGGGATCAGTCTTGTCCAGTAAACCTCCTTCAGGCACCATATCTCTATTGCACATGAATAATGGAAAGAAAATAAACTCCGATCTGCATGGCCTTTTATGAAATACATATCTTAAAGCCAAAATGCCCAAACAGCCTGAAATCACATTGATTTTGCCCAGAGTTTTATTCAAATGTTCAGTACCCTACGTTGCCATTCACTAGCAGAGCGTGTTGCAGTGGTCGGCATCCTGTGGGACCTGTGGGACTACAATGGCTGAAAAATAAAACAAGAGGGAGGCCTGAAAAGCAGATACAGACAGAAGGGTGCCCTCCTATTTTCTGTGATTGCATCTCTAACACAAAGAGCACAAATGTACACAGAGCCTAGAGATAACGGGACTCTTTAGCAACCTTGATTTTTCAATATGATGACAAGCTGCTATGACTAGCTGCATCCATGGATTTACATCTGAGTGCTGAAATAGAAGGTAGGAAAAGACCTGTTTATGGATGTATTTGCTCCCTGGAGGATAATTCTTCTTCCTTTTTCTTGCCTGCATGTTTCCTGGATGACCAAAGTTAGAAGATAATTAAAACTCCGAGGTTTAAGAAAGTTTGGCAAACACAGCATATGTTTTGTCATGGTCATGTTTCTGTCCATTTGTTGTAAAATTGTGTCGCTTGTGAAGAAGAGGTCAGTCAACACATTGCTGGGCATTGTTTACCTTTGAAATATCTGCTTTGTATTCCTTAAATCTAAGATTCCTTAGGCCTGAAACCTCAAAAGGAATCACTCCCACTCATTTTACCCAGGTGTTCATTGGCTAAAAAGAATACAACATCGAATCAGTCAGACGTACTATTTTTCTTGCTGTGGAAAGAAATACCAGGTGAGGTTGGATGAGGCTCTGAGCAATCTGTTCTAGTTAAATATTTCCCTGCTCACTGCAAGGGGGTTGGACTAGGCGACCTTTAAGGGTCCTGTACAATGGAGTACATGGAAGATACAATGGAGTCCCAACAGAGGTTTATTTTCCTTATTTCCTATTGTTAAGTCCCATTCCATGTTAAGAGACAGAAGGTGTTAACACAGCATTCATAATATACTTCACTGTTTTTTCTCCAAGTTTCCTCAGCCAACTGTGCTCTGTCAGGAAAGTATACCAGTATCTGGTGATCAGACACAAAATTCAAGCTAAAGTCAAAAGAAGACTCACTGTTTGTAACTCCAACTTTCAGCTCTTTCTCTGGAGATCCTTTCCAAAGGGATGTCTGCAGGATATCAGAGGCTTCATGACTGCTGAGGAATACCCATCCTTTGAGATGTGCAAGTACAAATTCTGAATGCCCTTTAATCTGTTTGAGTGAAAACACTGGACTAGCACACACCTAGTAATGGAAGTTTCGGTTTTTGTTATTCCTATCCTCCTCACTGGTACAAACTTTTTTCAGTGAAACATAAACCGAGTGACTGCTGAATTTGTATGAAGTGCAGGTAGCTTTGGAAGTGCAATGAGTGACATATCTGTTAGGAATATACCACTTGTAATTGTGGAGCTGTTGTATCAGTGCTCCTTAGGTTTTGTCTGCAAGATGCCTTTTGGACCACCCTATCCTATGTCAGATGTGAGCTGCTTGCAAACCCCTCCTCTTTTTACAGGTGCTTTCTACAGGAAAAGGCCCAGAGATTTTTGCCATCAAATGCACTGATCACTCCAACCTCTGAAAAACAAAACCACTTTAACCAGGTAGAAGACTACTTATTTCACTGAGAGCAACCAAGCCTATGTCAGGCTTTTAGACTTCAAAAGGCATTTTCATAATAGATTTTCCCAAAACACATTCTAAGTAAGAGATTTACAGACCGAGTGTGCATTTGCCACACTTTTAAAGTTACAAGATGATGGAGATAAGGTAAAAATTAAAAGAAATGCTGAGGAAACCAGGTTTGTAAAACCTGACTGTGATTTTTAGCCCTGTAAGAAGAAATATACAGATAGCATAAAAATGTATTTAAGATCATTCACTAACTCTGTCCCTCAAGTTCTCAGGAGCAACAGTCAAGGGAGTCAGAAGGTAACAAGCTGCCAAATGTTCTTCACTTTTCCTTTCCCAAAACTCTTTCTTCTCTAGACAATGCAAACAGTTTTTCCAACCAATATCCCATCAAGACCTCCTGCTGCGTTAAATGTGTCTCACCCTTAGATTCACACTTTGAACAATAAAAGACTTTTGATTCGGTGAAGTGATGGCATTACCTCTCTACATAGCACCAAAGGGGTTGTCACCTCTTTGACAATGTCAAAATTAACTGCTTCACAGCAGGGGAGGTCTTAGAAATAATGAAAGTTCCTGCCATTGCTTAACTATAAGCAAGATAACAAGCACTTAAGACATGGAACTGTTAATACTTGACCCTTTTTATGAGGATTATCACCTATAAGAAAAAAAAAAACCCAAAAATTACTGCTGAGATGAGGGAACAAATGCTCTTTAAAAAACTGTCTGCTCTTCTTTCTTAACGTGTAATAATCTATATTATTTCAAATATAATGCCTCTGATATTTAAGCGTTGACTTCTTCCTGCGTAGTGAGGACCAGAGGGACAGCTATTCCAGAGAACAGCATGGTAAAAACTGATTGAGCTGTTACAAGCAACTGCCTCTGAGCAAACAATAGAGCATGTTGTAGAAACCAGACTTCTTTTTTTTTTTTTTTTTTCTTTTTTTTTTCTTTTTTCATCTATAACATCTAACTTAACATGTTCTGATCACAAAAGGGGATGGGACAGAAGTAGAAGAGAAAAGAGGAAAAATTTGAACCACTGAGGGTTGAGGGTTTTTTCTGCAGGTGTAAGCAACATATACATTACTGTGAGGTTTCTTACAGCTGTTAAAATTTAAACTTGTTCTGTACACTCAGCAAGTGCCAAATGAAAAGGCATCTATTCTGCAAACACCACTGAGCAAAGTCAGCACAGGGTAACGGACTCTTCTACGAGGATAAAAAGGACTGTTTTCAGAAATACACAGTATAAAGGACTCTCAAGTCACAATGTCAAACAAAATTGTAATTATATCTGGATCCAGATTTCTGTTTCCAAAATGCCTTTTTATGGACTTACACTGCAGAAACCTGATGTTCTCTTGATAATGACTGTTTGTGCCGGGTAAGCAAACTTGCTTTCTGGCACGGACTCTTACTGTTACCATGATTTAGTAACAGAAGAGCTTTAATCTTTCTGAAAGCCAGGCGCCCGCTCCCCATCTGAACGCATTCACTTCTCTTCGCTTTTGTCTCAGCAGTTCCACATCCCTAGCATAAAAAAATACGCAAGGTGAGTGTCAGCTACAGCTGCAGATGATCCTAGCCCTGTGTGTATGTGGTCAAAATGGAGACACACATACATATTTACATATGTACACAACCAGAGGGACTTTTTGTTCCTTCATTTGTTATATATTGGGTTCACTTAGTACATTCCTAGTACAATTAATTTAACATGAAAGCCAAGAACAGTTTCTAAAATAAATCTTGTTGTTTCATTTTTGCCCTGGCTATTTGGTAATATCAGCTATTTTTGTAGGTGTTCAAAAATACTGATTTTAATTAAAAGCCATAGATAGGTAAAGAGATCAGAACAATTGCCTGACAATGCATGTGACTTAAAATAAATACAAACTATGAAAATATATATACCCAGATATGAGTATATATACCCAGATAATAGATATATTATATATATACACATATATATGACATGACCATTGCTGACACAATCATGATATGACTGGGAACTACAAGGGAAAGCTGTTGGGTTTTTTTTTCCAGAATGGTGGTGAAGAGTAGCATGACATTTGCTCTGCTGTCCCTATTTCTATTTGAAAAGGATGGTGGTACCTGGCCAAAGGAGCCAACCTGCCAGCACAGGCTTGGACATGGTGCAGGGGGAGGGCCACCCTGACAGTATCCATGAGCTGAAATAGCCACTACATCTGTGTGTAAAAAGTCAGTTGTACTTTGGGTGCCGATCAGTCCTCTGTATTGACAGGGAGCATCTATTTGTAGTACAGTACGGGCATGTTAATCAAGTAACCTTAAGAAGGACAACAGAAAATTATATAATCTACTATGGTAGCTTAAGGTATTGTTCCTGTGGTCAGAGGGAACAAAAGGAAGGTAAATAAAAAAGGAGGGAAAGGAAGGTTTTCTTCTATCCCAGGCTAGGGGAGGGCGTGTCAGGCAGACACTTGTGAGCCTGGCCAGGTCCCTGGCAAAGAGCAGAGGGGACAGGGGTTCCCGGGAGGCAGCGGCAAGGTCTGTGCTGACACTCAGCAGAGCAGGAGTTCACCCTACATCACCCCTGTGCAGCATGGGGGATACGCACCGGTGTATTCCCCTTGGTGGCAATGATGAAAAAGACATGTTGCTTGTAATCCTGATCTGTTTATAGTTTCGTGCTAGTCCTTCAGGTCGGGGGCTGTAATTAAAAAATTAAGGATGAAAAAAACCTACCATTTTCCTGAACAAAACTGCTCTTCTAATGCTCATTAGGCTCATTTGTGAAGCAAAACATCCCCAGGGGACAATTCCATACTTATAAAATAAACATTTTCCACGCATGTGGTTAAGGACCCTCATAAAATATGCAATGAGACATTTCTGTTCTGAATATGCGTAGCTTCCTGGCATGAAAGCATTTGTGAAGGATTGAATGCAACTGCGGAAAGAGAAGTGAAAGAGATAATAAAACATCTATGGATTAAAGAAAGAGATTGGCAGGGAATCCGACAAGCAGTTCCTCTTCTATGTGTATATATTTCCACTGGGAACCAAGCTCTGAGAAGGATACAGGTTGTTTTCTCCAAACTATAAGTCAGAGGAGAGCAAACCTCAGCAGTCCATTACTTAAAATTTCTCTTTCTTTAGACTTGCTATAGAGATCAGAATATAAACAGTTTATGCTTTCATTTTTTGAGTTTTTCGCCTCAAGCACCCTCTCTTCTGCAGGCTTTGGGGAACCTTCCCTATAGCAAAAGTCCCTCTGAGCACCTTAAATTCCTCTGTTTTGGGGTTCCTTCTCTCACCCCAGGAGCTGTGGCTTGCATTTTGTGGAACAACAGAGGCAAGGCAGTCAAGAATCCGCCAGCAGGCATTTTAGAAAAATCAATGGCACTTGTCAAAAGAATTGCCTTGGACTGACAGCAGGAATATCAGTGAGAGCAGCTCCCAGCTTCAAAGAGTCTAAAGTGCTCTTTCTCTGCAATTACACGGCAGAACTCTCCTATTTTATCATAGAGCACTTTTAATTACTTGTACTCTCCTTTACAGATCTGTCGCACACCATTTTATTAGACAAATATCATTTATTATGATATCAATTGTGATGAACCTGTATTATCCTTCACAGAATTGCTGTCTTTTTTCCTCCATTTTTGCTGTCTGCCTAATGTGAAACCGAAACAACAGGACGATACTAAATAATAGATACATCGTATTTAAGCTATATGAATAATTTACTTTTATGTCTTCTAAAAGGCAGCCTCCTCCTTGTCTCTACAATGCTTGTCCAGGTTGAAGAAACAGTTTTTTCAACCTCAAACTGAACAGGGTTTTTTCCAGTTTTTGTGTTGGGATTTAAAAAATAAATTTAGAAAACTTAGGAACAAAAAAAATTCAATTGCCTTATTTGAAAATGATGAAATAAATGCTCTGAATTCTGCAGTGCTGCTGCTAATATTTTAATGTACAATTTAATTAAGGAATACTTTTAAAACTTAAATAGTTCTGAAAAATAAAATTTTACTTACTTACAAAGACAAAATTTTTCCAAACTACTGCTATCACATCCAACATTACTGTTTGTCCCTTTGTGAGTATCAACATATCTAGTACAAAGGCCCTGGAAATACCACTATTTTACCATATGGTATAATTTAAATTTATTCAAAAAAGTGCCCAAGACTTTGTGCTCCACCACAGAGGGCTCCCTGTAAAAGGCTTCCACAGCCCAGGTGAAAGCATTACCCTCTACAGTAAAAGGAACCACACTTTTGACCTGTTTATCTGGATCCATTTTCAGTATTAACAAATGGCAAAATATGTTACCACAATAGAGATGATGTCTTTCATTACAAAAGAGGTATTTTATGTATTTTTATGTAGGTCTCAAACAGCAGCAGAGTTGCAGAAGAAGAATGCCTCTTGCGAGAATCCCAGCTGGGACACCAACCAGAAAAGCCTTTTCTTTTCCAGTGAACGCTTCCTTAAGCAAAAAGTAAACAACTTCATTTTTTTAAAAAAAGCTTAATAAAAAATGCTTTTTATTTTCCTACCTTTTCCTACTTTTCTTTCAGTTCTTTTTTCTGCATGAAACAACATGAGAAATACCATCTGAATGTGTAATTTAACCTAGCTGAATTTCTAATTTTCATCAATAGGGTGCTCAAGCAAAACAGACCTAAACAGCATTCTGCTCTGCCAAGAAGAATTGTCCATGACCTCAGGACAACACAGCAAGGCACCAGCAATCCAGGATGTTCCTGGAATTCATAGATGACAACTTCCTCCTCCAAACGGTAAAGGAACAAACAAGAAAACATGCTATCCTGGACCTGGTTTTCACCAACAGAGAAGGGCTGGTGACCAATGTGAGGCTCAGGGATAGCCTTGGCTGCAGTGACCATGAAACACTAGAATTTGAGATCCTCAGGGCAGCTAGGAGGATGTATTCCAAGCTTACAACCCTGGACTTTAGGCATCAGACTTTGATCACTTCAGGTCTCTGCTGGCCAAAGTATTGTGGGACAAAGCCCTAGAGGGAAGTGGGGCTGAAGGCAGATGATCTGTATTCAAGGATCACCTTCTCCGTGTCCAGGAGCAAAGTATACCGACAAAGAGGAAGGCAGGAAAGAATGCTAGGAGACCTGCCTGGATGAACAAGGAACTCCTGGACACACTGTCACACAAAAAGAAACTTTACAAGGAGTGGAAGAAAGGACAGCTAGAATGGGGGGCATATAAGGAAGCTGTCTGCAGCTAAAGACATGGTTAGAAAAGCTAAAGCTCAGTTAGAATTAAATCCAGCCAGGGAGATCAAGGGAAAGAGCTAAAATTTCTATAGGTATATTAATGGTAAAAAGAAGGCTAGGGAAGGTGTGGGCCCCCTCAGAAAGGAAACGGGGGAACTGGTGACAGGTCTTATGGAGAAGGCTGAGGTTCTCAACAACTTCTTTTCCTCAGACTTCACTGACAAGGGCTCCAGCCACACCCCCAGAGTCACAGAAGATGATGTCAGGGGTTGGATGAAAGAACTGCCCATTGCAAGCGAAGGTCAGTTTCATGACCATCTGATGAACCTGAAAGTGCACAAGTCCATGGGACCCGATGGGATACACCCACAGGTACTGAGGGAACTGGCGGATGCGATCGCTAGACCACTCTATGTTCCAAAAGTGATGTCAGTCCAGTGAAGCCCCCACTGACTGGAAAAGAGGAAACATAATCCCCATTTTCAAAAAGGGAAAGAAGAATGAACCAGGGAACTATAGGCCAGCCAATCTCACCTCCATGTCTGGTAAGATTGTGGAGCAGATCTTCCTGGAGGCAACACTGAGGCAGAAGAATAACAAAGAGGTACTGGGTACAATCAACACAACTTCACCAAGGGCAAATCGTGCCTGGCAAAACTGATGGCCTTCTATGAGAAGGTCACAACATTGATAGACAAGGAAAGAGCAACTGACATCATTTACCTGCTCCTCAGCAAAGCCTTTGACACTGTCCCACATGACATTCTGGTCTCCAAGCTGCTAATATATGGGTTCGAAGAATGGACAATTTGGTGGATAAAAACTGGCTTGATGGTTGCACCCCAAGAGTGTCTGTCAATGGGTCGGTATCCAAGTGGAGACCAGTGATAAGTGGAGTCCCTCAAGGATCAGTACTGGGACCAGTCTTGTTTAACATCTTTGTCAGCAACATGGACAGTGGCATTGAATGCACCCTCAGCAAGTTTGACAATGACACCAAGCTGTAGGAGATGGCTAACATTCTGGAGGGTACGGATGCCATCCAGAGGGACCTTAATAGGCTGGAGACATGGGCACATGCCAACCTCATGAGGTTCAACAAGAACAACTGCAAGGTCTTCCATCTGGGTCGGAGCAATCCCAAGTGCCAGTATAGTCTGGGCAGTGACTGGCTTGAGGGCATCCCTGAAGAAAAGGACCTGGGGGTACTGGTGGATGAGAAGGTCAACATGAGCCATCAGTGTACACTTGCAGCCCAGAAGGCCAATCATAACCTGGACTGCATCAAAAGAAGTGTGGCCAACAGGTCAAGGGGGTTGATTCTCCCCCTCTACTCCACTCTCGTGAGGCCTCACCTGGAGCACTGCGTCCAGTTCTGGAGCCCCTGTTACAGGAAGGATATGGGTGTGCTGGAACGTGTCCAGAGAAGGGCCACGAGGATGGTCAGAGGGCTGGAGCACCTCTCCTATGGGGACAGACTGAGAGAGTTGGGGTTGTTCAGTCTGGAAAAGAGAAGGCTCTGGGGAGACCTTATTGTGGCCTTCCAGTATCTGAAGGGGCTACAAGAAAGCTGGGGAGGGACTTTTTAGGATTTCAGGCAGTGGTAGGACAAGCGGGAATGTATCAAAACTAGAGATGGGTAGATTCAGATTAGACAACAAAGTTCTTCACCATGAGGATGGTGAGACACTGGAACAGGTTGCCCAGAGAGGTGGTAGAATCCCCAACCCTGGAAGTTTTTGAGGCTGGAATGGGGTTCTGAGCAACCTGCTCTAGTGGGAGGTGTCCCTGGCATTGGCAGGGGGGTTGGAACTAGGTGATCTTTAAGGTCCCTTCCAACCCTGATGCTTCTATGATCCTATAGTTCTTTTCTACATTCATTTTCATTTTCTTTTAAGACCTAAACATGTATCATTGTTTGGCCATATCTTCTTGTTAATTCTCATGTAGGAGAAGCTGATGCAGCTGCCTCTTCCAGGTAACTTGGGCCAGGCTTTCAGGGATGTTTCTGAAACATCCCTATGTGAGGCTTTGGATCAAGTATTCAGGTCAACTTCATAACATCTACTCCAACAGAACTCTACTGCTCCAGTTGTATGGCAAAGCACACATAAATTAGAGACCATCAGCTACGGGTGTCAATGTAACTTAAAGCAGGACTCACCTGTATGCATCCTGACAGGACATTTTGTTACCCGAGCACAACACTTGTTCTGCAAACTCTGCTGCCTTTGGCTCTGCTGCATACCACTCGTGGTGACATAGACCATGCTTTGTGGAAAAGCCATCTGTGCTTCCCAGCTTGCAGCCTGCATCCCTCCTGACCTAATGCTCCTCTGGGCATAGGACATGCCTTGCTGATTGCCCCAGAGTGGATGCTTGGGTACGAACTTGAGCTACTGATGCACAATGGAGCAAAACTGTCAACTTGTTCATCTGCCCAAGTCTTTTTGCAGCACTGTAGTCATAATGGCTGAGTGTCTTGTGGGCAAAATTCTGGGAATTGTTATAGTGGGAATCCTAGGGCGGGAAAGATGTTAGTTTCCAAAGCTCTATTAATATATATATGTATATGTGTTGAAAGCGTTTATGCAGTGCGTGGGTTTGCAAAAGCTCTAAGTGCTTCTAAAAACTGACACTTCTCTGCCAGTTTTTGTTTCACAAAAGCCCTTTATATCCTTTTCATAAGTAATTAACATATATTTTAATAATTGTTAAATGTTTTAGAGGAGGAGTTTGCTTTTGATCCAGTTGACTCAAAATGCAATACTCCCCCATGGCAGGCATTTCACCCTCTCATTTTATTAGTATCTTGTCCAGCCTCTAGTGTAGGTTCGAGCAGATGGTGTTCAAGATTTCAGCTCAGCAAATCAACAGAGCTGCTTGCATAAGAGAGAGGTAAAGAAGGAGGAACCAGGACTACAGGACTAAAACACACCTGCTGTTGCTGAATGAATTCTTTACTTCTTTCCTGTTGCAAATATTGCAGCCACAATTTTGCATTGGCTTGTCTTTCTTTTGTTTCTCATGGCAGAAACCCGGTGATGCCAAGCAATGCCAGCAGGATTTGGCACTTTGCTGGAAAGAAAAGACAAAATGGTGAGAGATGAAAAATACCTGTGCAAACGCAGTAGGTGCAGTGTTGTTTATGGTGGAAATTATTGCTGCTCACCTAGGGCCCCAGGCTTTGCTCACTTATGCAGCTTTGATATGCAAGGGCTGAAAATAGCTTAACAGAGCAAGGGAAAGAGGTATTTTAATGTAATATTTCATATCTACATGCTTCTTATTCTGTACAGATGTGTCTTTGCCAACCCAACAAATGGAGACCTGCAAAGTGTCTGTCTTCTAGACAGAATTGCTAGAATATCATGACTGCTAAAGCCACTTGAATGTTAGATTCATATAACCTTGCCCATCCTCAGGTATCATATCAAAACAGAGGAAAACAGTAGACAGATGTTAATGCTCTGCCTTTCTCATGAACATCAAGCTTTTACTGTAAGAATGACATCTCATTTGCTTGCTTACCTATAAATGTCTAATAAAGATTAGATTTAAAAAGCAGTATGCATTTTAATAGAAGACAGGGAGCAGAATGCCATCCATGGTGAAGTTCTTTGTTGCAGGAAGACCTCATTTTGTCTTCTTAAACCTAATTGTTAGAGATGCCCCTGCTCACAGCCAGGCTTATCAGCCAAAGCCAATGTGATGTGGGCTATAGCTGGGTGTCCCACAGCATCCCAGTCTCTCTTCTAGTCTTTCCTGGCTTGCATTGCCACCACCCAACTAGCTGTGCAGTCTCACACAACATCAGAGAGATGTATCATGCCCAAAGAGAGTCCTAAGAGGGTCCCTAAAAGCAGAATCCCAAGAGTAATCCAAGTCCCAGGCCCTGAAAGCCTGGCCAAGTGTACTGGAAATATGATACACCACTGACCAGCAGGAGAAAAAAATGCATTTTAGATCTATGGAGTGGAAACATCCTCCCTGCATCCCACAAGGAGGGAGAAGAGGTGATATTTCTCCTGATTTTGCTGTCATAACAAATTGGACGAGCATTTCGGTTATGTCTCCTGACCCATCCTTTGTCCAAAATTGGCACTGCTGTTGAAGTGGTACCATTTCACTCTAATGTACACAAGCTGGGAACAAGGTTAAAGCTAGTAAAGGAAACCAGCTGAGTTTTTTGGAGGAAATTTTCTGACTGACCTAAACTAAATTTTTTCCAGAATTTTCTTCCACAAAAGATTTGAATCTGAGTTGTGTTTAGGCTTTTTTGTTTGTTAAAGAAACCACCAAAATGGAAGCTTAGTTCCCTCTCATCTTGGACCTCTTTACTATTCCCTGAGGAAAATGCCCTTGACAAAAAGTCCTAGCAGTCTGGCCGCACTGGCTTCAAGAAAAAAAGTAACTTTAGGCAAAAGAGCTGCTTGGTATTGCAGCCTTCCTTTTCAAAGGCAACTGTATTCAGTGTGCATAGCAAGGTTTTAGCAGCAGCAGTGCTACAGTGGTGGCTTCTGTGAGAAGCTGATAGAAGCTTCCCCTATGTCCGATAAAAGCCAATGCCAGCCAGCTCCAAGATGGACCCACCACTGGCCAAGGCCAAGCCAGTCAGCAACAATGGTAGCACCTCTGGGATAACATTTAAGGAGGAAGGGGGAAGAAAGGGAGGGAAGGCGGGGGGTGTGTGCAGAAACCTGTTCAACAGCAGCAGCCAGAAGAGAGGAATGAGACTAAGTGGGAGAAACCACCCTGCAGACACCAAGGTCAATGAAGAAAGAGGGGGAGGAGGTGGTCCAGGTGCCAGAGCAGAGATTCCTGTGGTGAAGACCATGCTGAGGCAGGCTGTCGCCCTTCGGCCCATGGAGGTTAATGGTGGAGGACTTCACATTGGAGGAGGTCGATGCCTGAAGACATTTTCTTTCCCCTGTCCAGATGAGTAGGTGAGTGATAGAGTGTCTTTGGTGAGCACCCAGAATCCAGACAGGGTCAACCCACCATAGCAAACCAAGGATTTCTTTCTTCTCAGCTCACATCTTCTTAGGGGGACTGTCTTGACGGCCTCCATCTCCCTTTCTGAGGTCTGCACTGGATAACATAGGATCATAGAACCATTTGGGCTGGAAAAGGTCAAAGCCCAGCCAAGACTACCACAAAACCATGTCACTAAGAAAAGGCAATACATGTCCACCTAGATCTTTCATAAATGTCTGGCTTCACCCACCAGCACCATCTTGCATATTTGAATTCAGACATGAAAAGCGTATCTAGATTCAGAGCTCCTAAAGTTTCAGAAACATCATCTCACTTCCAACAAAGGAATGGCTGCCTGTAGCTAGCAGCTGGAGGAAGTATAGAAATATAGCACTTTTAAATTCATAATTTTTGGAAATGTGAACTTTTGGGGTGGGGGGAGGAGGGAAAAAGAGAGAAAATTTTTTTTAAAAGTATGCAGTTTGGTGCTCCTCATAAGACATTGACCTACTGGAGAATGTCCAGTGGATAGCCACTTAAAAGCAATTAGGGGTCTGGGACACAGGATGTATAAGGAGACACTGAGAGATTTGGGGTTGCTTTACCTTAAAAGGGAACATTAAACAGAGATCTTACTGGTCTCCTCACCTGCCTAAGGGGAAATCACAGAGAAGATGAAGTCATACTGCTTTCAGAGCTGCACAGTGAATGGAAAAGAAGCAATAGTCAGAAGCTGAAGAAAGCAAAAGGACAATTTCAAACAAGAAAAAAGATTTCACCATGGTCAAGAACAGGAACAGGTATCCAAAAGTTGCGGAGTCTCTATGCTTGGAGACATACAAACAGACTGGACACAGACTGAGTATCATTGACCTTGCTTAGAGTAGAGGCTTGGAGAGGATGGCCTCCCTTCCAGCCCACATGCTTCTGTGATTCTAAAAAACAATAAGCAAAAGGTTTGCTTTTTACCTAATGTATTTTCATACCCAGCAAAAGGCTTTTAAAATTATAAAAATAACATTAGGTAAATCGACCTTCCCCAGCTTCTCTGCTGCTTATTCAACAACAATAAATTTGTTAAATGCTATTTTTCATTGGAAGACCATGCATCATTGTCCTTGAAAATAACCTAGCCATTTTGTCAACAAACTCTAGTCCATCTGGTTTATGCTGATTTTATCGAATTAAACCTTGGCTATGCTATCTATCCAGCAACAAGAAAAAAACACTGCTAAAGGCAATTGGCCCAGTCTGATCTCTCTGTGCTGTGTAAGTGAAGAGGAACTTCACTGAAGTCAAATGAATTTGTGCTGGTGTAATAGTGGTTCCCTAGGGAGCAGCGTGAATCTTGCCTGCCCAAGGCCGTTTGACAATAGAGAAGAGCAGCTCAGCAAAAGCTAATGGTTTTGTAGTGTTTACTTCTATAATATCTGGGAATGAATAATACTTCTGCAATTCGAGATTTCATGCATTAGGTCAACAGCACAAAATCACTTCTGGCAGAAGAAAGACCTGTTCACCGGGTGGTGATGGGAATTGCTACCATAAATGGGCAAAATATTCAGGGTGTTTGGTGTAGGGTTATAGCAATCAACAAAGGCTCAGTAAACAATATAGAATTAATCTATCTTTATTTTATTTTCATTTATAGGTCTGTACTAGAGTGAATTAAATCCTTCCTGAGCCACAGAAACGTTTAAATGCAACATACACCTGAGACCACCTCAATGATGTTTGAGGAGGCCAGAAAGAAGGCAGACTTTGGGGCCTGTTCCCATTTTGTGAGTGAAGTTTAATAAAGAGGCAGCTTGCAACCTACTGATGACTTGCTTTGCTCAATACTATGGGAAGGATTACATGTGTTTTATTTTTAGGGGGCCAGCAACAGAAGATATTTAAGAACACCAGCATGTGATAGGTTTCTGAACTGGTCTGAGATTTTTGCAAAGATTAAATGTAATCTTAGTCTGTGCACTCATTGTGGTCATTATAAATCTTATCCACACACTAGGATCAATGAGAGGAAAGCCAACTTACGGAGATAAATTTATCTCCTGGTAAATGAGAGCTAAAGCAGAATGCAAAATTCTTCTGCAAGTTGACAAAGACAAAAATGTTTTAGACTAGAGCATTGGTAGTGTGCACCCAGCTGCAGGAAAGCAGGAGAAAATGCTTTTATTGTAAAAAAAAAAAGAACTTTACCATTTATTAAGTTTTCACCTGAAATGTAAAACCTTCTATCAATTTAAGTTCAATAAATGCATTGCTTTGAAATTTCTGTAAGTCTTCATAAGGAAAAGAAAATGTGTAATGATTTCAGAAAACACAGCTGAAAATAACCATTTTGAAGAACTGCAAAAGCTTATCTGAAGAAGATTGCCTCCATGAAAATTAGCCTTATAAAAATTCTGCTTCTCTTAAACTAAATCAGATGAAGTCTTGTGTGCCTTTAAGAAAAGAATTCAACCCCAGTCTTAAAAGTATATGCTTTTTCAAGCATATTTGGACTAATTTAAATTATAAAATGTCCTTTCTGGTTGACCAACAGCTTTCAGTCTTCAATATTGCCTTTGGTACAATAGATATTATACAATATAAGAGAGCTTTTTTTGCAGGGTCCAGAACTAGCTTGTGTCATTACTGGATCGTGCAGAATGAATCATGACAGTATGTAGAGAATATACATAAATATATACATATATATTCTTTCTGCTTCTGGGGGAAGTTCTGGAACTTTCTTTTTTTGTTAAATTGTGTTTTCTGCTATTGCATCACATCGCACCTGATATTTTTCTTCTTCTGTGCTCCTTCAGTGTTCAGTGCCTAAGGAGGGATGAATCACCACCATGAGTGAGAGGGTGGCAGATGGAGGGGGTCGGGACCACATGATTCTGACTGGATTTTGCCCTACATCCCATGAGGGGCTGGTCTCAGGGCAAGAGCAGGGGAAGGATGAGCTCCAGAGCCCTTTCCCCACTCCAGTTGTTAACATGCTGAGTGAGTACAGAGCGAGTGACATCAGTTGCATTCAACTGCCGATGGCACATTCCTTCCTCACGACACCACACCAACACAGCTGGAGCTGGCAGGGATGTGTGGCAGGGACACTGACCTTGCAGCTGGGCATCAGTTTGTTACAGTGGTCTATAGCTGAGACTACATCCTGCCCCTTTAAACTCTACATGAATAGTACCTAAGTTAGCAACGTACTGGTTAACCTTGTTCAAAACAACCCAGTTAAAAGTAAAACCAAAGTTGAATGGCAGCATTTGCATAGAACACCTCAGCTCTCTTTTTAACAATAAGATACGTTTTAGAAAAACAATAGCACCTTTGAAGTAATTCTTGAGTGCTATAAAAACGCACAGGAAAGTGTAAGAGCAATTAAAGTAGGGATCCATTTGAGACTGCGTAATGCAACAACATGTGCTGCTGACAGTGTCAGGGAACCGTGGAGAGATCTTCTCCCATCCCCTGAAAGATCTGCTCAGGCTGACCCGGAGCTGAGAAGCTTCAACTTACAGAAGTTATTCCCTATTAAGCGTGACCTTGTAATTTAAAATTAGACATAACATATAGCCAAGGGGGAATCAATTGCCATTTCACAGGCATTTCCCAACTAGGGGGCTGATGCTCAGCACCTCGCTGAGGGAACGTGGCAGAAGGCTGAGCAGCAGTAGCAGATAACACTGTAGCTTTGCTTTCCTCCATCCTGTCCCCTTGTCCCTGATTCCCAGCACCTGCTTGGACAGAGTCCAGAGGAATTCAATGTCCCTCCTGGGGCACAGCAGCGAAAGGCACAGCCAGCAGCATTGTGAAAGGCCTGGATCCGGGTCAGCAGGGTGCCATGCCATCTCTAGCCCCCCTGACTCCCAGCACAGCCCAGTCACTTGAGCACACCGTCACCAGTCCCTCGGTTGGAGCTCAGACTTAAAGCTCAACAATTTCCTCGATCAACTATCCTATAGTTTTCTAAAAAGCAAAGATGGTCCCTGAGTTTACACTGGTCTGGAAGAAGTTTTGGGCTGAAAGTAGGTTTTATTCTTCCCAAGTTACACAGTCCTAGGATTTGTGAGGAGCTGATGTTTTGTATGCAAGTTTAGCCTGCTCTGCGAATGCCATTATACCTAGAAACAATCCTACACAACTGATAAAATAAGACACTAATTGTTGTATTTATTCCCCTGTGAAGGTACACTCTGGCACTATTAATTGTACTTAGTCACAATCTGCTCATCATCTAACTGTTCTCCACAGTGATGAAGAGAACCAAATATTTACCCATGTGAATTTATTAATATCTAGTCATGAATCATAACTGCTCTACAACAATGATTTTTTTTTTTTTTTTTTACAAGAAAAAAACTGCTGAAAAGTAGGTGTGCAAGGCTGAACAGAGTTTGCTTGTCGGGGTGCCAGGCAGACTGGGGGGCTCCTTGGGGACCAGGAGTCATGGGGGCTCTCCAGACATCCAGGGCCCATCCCACCACTCTGGCCAGGAGCATGACAGATGTGGCAGCTACATCCCTGCTCATGACAGTGGGTGCCAGCCAGGGGGCATAGGAGGTAAGGGGCTCCATGTCCCACCGTGTGGGCACCACAGGGGCTGGAGGGGCCTCTCTGTCCTGTCAGAGCCATGGGTCCAAGGCCGTCTCTGGGGATGCAAGCCTGGCCTCAGCTGGCATCAATTCCAGACCTTCCTTTGGCCTGTTGATGCTTTCAAGATGCTATTTCTACTGCATTTAACTTTAAGACAGATTAAGCTTTTCAGTGAAACTGCTGGAAAGACAACTTCTTTAAGACCAGCCTGAATTAAACACATGAGCTGGCACTGCACTAATCAACCAGTAGGACTAATTGACTTTCCCAGCATGTCCTAGAAGAAATGTATCAAAAATACTTTCCTAATAATATACTAGATATTTTCAAACTCCAAAGGAAAAGTCCTCAAGTCCCCCAGAGAATTACTTTTGCTGCAGTGGTCAGGGGTGTGAGGTAGGCTACCAGCTCACATTAATCCTTGTTTCTTCCAAATAGATTTGTCCCTTTACAAAGTAAATTATTGTGAGTATAGGTGTGACAGATTATTTGATCATCTTGTAAGGAGAAAAATGCCTGATGTTTAGTAGAAAGTGTCATCTACCTTTAAGACACTGTAAAATATTTAAGAACAACGTGCTTTTGGTCATGCTGTATTTTTCAAAGGGTTATAGGAATTGATTTCATATTAAGAATTACAGGGAGTTTATAACTTTTAGGGTGAAAACAATGCAAACTCTCTCTCTACCTGAACAGAACCATAGAATCCTAGAATCCTAAAATGGTAAGGGTTGGAAGGGATCTCTGGAGATCATGGAGTCCAACCCGCCCTGCCAATGCAGAAACACGCAGGGCAGGCCACACAGGAACAGATCCAGGCAGATCTGAAGTCAAATTCAAAGTCAGAAAATCGGTACACTGGATAGCTGCCTGTACTTTAAGCTGAGTCTTTTCAAGGCACAGGTACCCCACCACCATGAGACAGGCTCCTCACTGCAGCTCTACCACACATTTCATAAGAGACCTAAGCATACAAAACGATGCTTGCAATTTGGAGTGGAACTGAGAGGACTGGGTATGCAGTGATCTCCTTGAGATCCCCATGGACCCAGACTCTCTTGCTCCAAGTCAGTAGAATAGGTATCTGAGGAGGATTGCAGTGCCCAACCTAGCTGTATGACAGCAACACTTTTTCCCACCTTTGAACTGAAATGTCTGAGGCTCTGAACATTTTTTATTTTATTATTGCAGCTACAATTTCTGAATGCAAATATGTGATTGTCAATAGTGTATTTAACCTTTGGGTCTAATGAAGTTCAGGACAATGGTAGATGTAAAATATTTGGTATGAAACCGAAGGATTCTGCTCCTCTTCAGTAGCTTTTAATGACTAGTTTAAGATTCATACTCCAGTCAAGTGGGCTTGACACTAAATGTCTCCCTTTGAAAGTAAACCAGACTTAATGAATATGCGATGAATCCTATTTACCATTATTTCTGCCACTTAGTAAAATTTTTCACTATGTTTCAAGAGAATATTAGCACCACCTTTACAATAAAGCTCTTATAGCCTTATTTATTAGAGAATTATTCTTCATTTACTGAACCCAAGGCATATTTTACAAAACAAAAACATGTTCCTATACACAGTGTGGAATATAAATATCCTATGTGAGTTTAGATTTGGTAATTCAAGCTCTCCCTTATTCCCTTGGAAGCTATGCAGCTGTGAAGGCTCTAGAATATACAGTATGGGAAAAACCATCAAGATTCTCCTGGGGAAAATATATTCCCTTTTGCCCTGGTGTTTGACAGGCAAAATTACATACCTATATATGACTAGGTATGTTTTTAATATGAGATTAAATTACTTAAACCACAAAATTACTTATTAAATTACTTAAACCACAAAACACTAGAAAGTTGAATGTGGATATGCGAGAAGTCCAGTAGACTAAGTACCTTACTTGGCAAGCTTGATAATACGAGGAATGGTAGTTTTACAGTTTGATGATACTCCAGAGTGACTGCCTCCCCAGAAGCAGATGAATTACAGAACACTAATTTTTATTTGTAAAGACTGTGGAATCACCTCATTAACAATGTACTCCCCAAGACACTATCTTAAAGCATCACTACATATATTGAAATAGAGTTTTCTTTCATCACTGGCTGTGGTCAGTTTTGTAGGATCTCTGGATAGAATTGCTATCACACTGCTCTTGACAACCAGAATGCATCATCAAAATAAAATTTCCTGACAGTAACAGCTTACTGTAACAATGAAATTCATTATCTCAATAAGTAACATCCCCATAAAAAGGGAGGGAAATACACTGGTATCTTTATGGATAATTTGGAAGATACTATAAAACTGGGGGGCCGGCACATCCAAGTGATTATACACCTGGTTCACATAATTTTGTTGCATATTCCTTATTATGTTACTAGAATACTGGTTGACTGAATTATCTGGCAAAGATAACAAAGCATGAATAATATCCACAGAGACACTGGACATCCCTCTCTGTTAAGGGGCTATGGTCTCAGTCTGTTGCTTGGTCTGGATCCTGCTGAATGCCATCACTCATTGCAGTGGAAACCAAATTGCCATTGTATTTCCACATTCACATCCAAATACACAGCCACGAGCGACAGCTTCCTTCTGTATGCAACAAGTATGAAAGGGTAGAATTTAGCTGCAAAAGTGTAAAACCTGCATGGATTTATACCACGTTATACAAACAAGCACACTACACAAACAATTTAAGAATTTTGGTTTTGAGATAAAGACAAAGGATTCACACTCCTGGGCAAACTCAAATAACAGGAAAAGCAGTCATTCAAGGTCACACTCCATCTCTCAGTTGAGGGCAGCCTAGCTCTTCTGACAAGTAGATAGAGGGTTCACAAATCCTTCCATGTGCCCTCACCTCCCAACTCTCAGCATGATAACAGCAGAAGTCATTTGTGAAGTAGATGTCCTGCTGTGACAGTGACATTTCTGACATGATGTACAGTCTCCCACTTGACCTAAAAAGTGCTTTGCCACTGTGCCCTGCGTGGTCCATGCTGAACCACATTCTAGTGAACAAAGGCTGATTCTTTCTCCAAACTTCTCTAAGAGTTTTTGTTGTGAACAGCATTCGGTTAAACTGAGAGTGTAAACACAAAAAATGGCCCTCCCAGAGGATTCAGGTTAGACTTGAAATCAGATCTTCGGATCAGACCAGTGCAACATGATTATGCTATTTTCTTTCCCCTCTTTCTTTTATTTTGGGGGGTGGATGTTTTGTGGGTTGTTGGGTTTTTTTCATAACAATGAATGGTATATTTGAGGATTTATTTAAAGATACTATTCTCTGTGGATAAATCTTCTGTTGCTGCCACCAAGAACAGAGCCAATCACTGTTCTCTAATTCAGTGTTGACATCCATTTACTGAGCTGTGTATGAGATGAGAAAGAAAGGAGATAAGTGAGAATTTTTGCTCACTTATGTTATTAAGCAGATTCCATTAGGCCTTGCATCTTTTCCTTCAGGGACATCCATTAGATTCTTCTGAAATGCAAAGAATCATACTTCAAGACAGGGGCCATTTAAATGTGAAAAATGTTTGCTGCCAAGAGAAACCAAAAGCAATGAAAAATACAAATCATTGCAGCACATGACACAGATGAATCCTTCAGAAAATTTCTCTGTGTTGCCTTTGCCTGAATCAAAACCACATACCGGGTATACACGTTATTAAGGTATCTCTGCTTTTTTAATAAAATAATATACCATGTGGTTAAAAAACAGATACACCTTAAAGACTCCTGATAAAGACAAGGCAGTTGAAACGCACAGATAATGCATATTGGCAAAAGTGAACAAAACCTGTAATACATATTCACGTGCTAGGGAGGTATCAGTGAAAGAGGGCACAATGTGGAATAATGCTCTTTAATAAGCACATCCCGCTTTTGCCCTTTAGGAAAACAATTCAGCATCTGATCTAGACTTGTTGGATCTGCTGTCTGGGCTAGTTTTCCTTCCCAGTGCTGTTCAGAATTTACTGTGACAAGCTGTGCAGTCATTGCAACCAGAGCCATAGGGTGTGGTCTGAATGGAGGCTGGAAGCAGAAAGCCAGGCTGCCGGGCTCGAACCTGTCAGTTTAATCAATCTGTTCTCGTTTTTATCCTCCTACTGTGCATTTACACTGAAAAAAAATGTTAATTTTTTTTTTTTTAAACCAAGGGCTAGAATTTTTATATTCTCTGCTTTTTTTTTTTTTTCTTCCATGTTATTGTATGTTAGAATAGTCTCTCTGGTTTACAATTTATTCAGACTATGACTAGTACCTTCAAATTGAGGCAGGCTGTTTCATAATTAAGCAGCACTGCTAATGAGATGAGCTTCCTTCTCAACTCTTATTGTTCTCATTGTAAATGCCAAATTTTAATTTTTAGAGCCAAAAAGAATCCATTGGTATTTAACAACGTTCTTTTTTTTTTCCCTGACATATTTGCAAAATGCTTTGTCCTTCGGATTTTCCTGGGTATTGCAATGCCAAATGAATGCCCATATTTCACCAGCTTGCAGTCCTGTATAGAGGTTTCAACAAGGTTTCGAAGATGGGAGAACAAAGAATTTTTCTAGATGTTATGTAAAGCTGGGGTTTTTTTTCCTGAATATCCTTTTAAAACAGGTATTCCAGAAAATTGTTACCTTTCTATATTTATTTGAAAAACTGACATATATAATGGCTGGGTGTATTATCCTGTAACCCAAGCTTGACAGGATGCCACAGAGCAGCAGAATTGCATGCTTAACAATACCAGCTTTACTGAGAAGGAAACAGGAGAGGGTTTGTAGGAAACTACCTTGTTAATATTATCGTCCTGCATCAGACAGGTCAATGTTCTGACCCATTTGGGTAACTGCTTTGCCTGAACAGGGGAACAAAAGATAATTGAGACCTCTATGCAGTGCCCAGCTAACACCTAAACTCCTCTGATCCTGTCCACCTTGTCAGTAGTGTTGCTTCCTCCCCAGGTACCTGATGGACACAAAATTTCTTAAAGTCAAAGTGCTGATGTGGAAGATAAAGTCCATCAGCTCCCAGAATGCACCAGAATAATCACACTGATGCATGTAATAAGCTGCAGTAACTTTAACATGGGCACAGTGCTGTTGTTGTAGCATACTCACAGATTAGGTCAGTCATGATCCACTGCCCCCTTCCAGAGCACTCAGAATAAGGCTGTGCTGATCCCATTGGTGTGGAAGCAAATAGCAGCAAAGCAGAATTCAGCACAGGTTTCATTGTGCCTGGCATTTTCCAGGCTAAGCTTTGTTACAGGCTAACAGAAAATGGCACTGAAGTGCAGAGATGAGGTCTTACTGTACTGTGAAACTCCCACAAAAGAGTGGCAATTGAAATTGCAGGTTTGCATGGAGGCCTATTTCTGAAGATACTTGGCTCTATTTAGAGGTGTGCCTTGCAAGAGAGGACCTTGTCAAAAAATTAACCTCCCTTCCTTTCAGACACATAAATTTAGGGAATCCAATCTGCTGGAAAGTTCTGAAGTTTTGGGGTTATTCAGGCATGTAGCAGGTGGTGGATACTGGAGTGGGTGCTGCTCAGACAAAAAATTTGATGGATCTTTGCAAGAAAGAAAGGCAGGAGCTATATATCCAACAAATCTATCTCTAAGGGAGCTTAGTGTTCTGTGTCTGACTTGGGAAACATTTGTGGAAAGTGAAAAACCACAGTGGTCCCACAGGCAGGCTGTGGGCACCAGCCAGCTCATGGAAGTTGTGTATCCATGATGATCCCTTTGTTCTGAGGAGATAAGAATCATAAAAGCCATTTGCAAATGTCTGTAGCCCACTGTTTAAACTTATAAATCACAGTCATCACAGCTGGCATCCCTGTGCTAGCCCTGGGTGAGGGCTGGATCACCCTGAGTCATGAAATACCTCATGATCAGAACCCAGCATCTTTTCTCTGGGCCCCACTTACCCAGCCACAGGAGATGAGTGTGGAAACAAAGACTCCTTCTCCTATCATTTCTCTGAGCTGGATTCTTACACCTGTTATTATATCTTGCTTCCGTGGAGGTACTGTAACCTGGCGACCACACTTTGTCACATAAGTAATGGTTCTGGTTAGAAAACGGGGGAACAGAAGTAAATAATTTGAGTGTTTCTATGTTTTTATTCCTTAAAAACAAGGAAGCACTCTACCCTCAATGACAGCATTCCTTCCAAAATCCTCGTGCAATTGGATTATAAGGAGAGACACAAACTTGCCTTGTAGCTCAGTGGGATATGTTCATTAGGTATGCCCCATATATTTCCATAAATCCATATTTCAGTAACTGTGGCAAGCCACAGGCAATGGCAGAAAGCCACAAGCATCTTCACTGTCTTCAGCAACTTTCCTGTTTTCTGTAGCTTCATTAATCAACTAGATAAATGAACATTCTGGAACCCATGTTTTGTGGAACTTTAGTGTAGCCTTACACTTTTTTATTAAAAAGAACCTCCAGAACTTTCAGCAGAATGCTTACAAACTGTTTTATAAAAGAAATTAAAACGTTTAAATTGTAAAATTAAGGAAGAAAAAAAAAAATCTGCAGAAAACTGAGCTAAGGCCTGATCTCTCCCAAGTCCAGGGGAAATCTAACTGACTCATTCCAGCCACATCGTGCTTATCAGAACAAACACCACATCAGAAATGTCAAACCTGACTATGTAATGAAAACCTTAAGCAGTTTTATGTCACTGTATAAAACAGTATGTGAATCTGTTAATGACTCCTTTAGTTCTTTTCCGTTCCTTTCTCTTTCATTGGCAAACTCTACAATAAACTTCAATGCTGGGAATACATGAATTTATTTCCATAAAGGCTACAAATGTCTCCAGTTTGTAACCTGCATGATTCTCGGCTGCAAAAGAGCAGCCTGTCTCTCGCTTCTGTACTTGTGCTTTTCAGATCATTTCCTTCTTAGTGTGGGTGTCTTATCATCTTGTAAGTGGAAAAGATGTTCTATCTTTTCAAACTTTAAAGCACTCACACCTCTATCTGCTGTCACGAGACAGGGTTTGGGTGACACAGGGAGTCCTGCAACCATTTGAAATATAAAATGCTAAGATACTTTGAAAAGTGGCATTTGCAATAGTACTTGTTAAGAGATGGAGGTGTAAGGCTGTTTTGGGCCTACAGCTGCATAAATACAGGAGTAAACAAGCACTGTTGCTGGAATGAAAATTTCTTTGCCCAGAGAGTGCTCGCAGCCTGTTGGATGAGTTCAAGACTACTGTCCAGTAAAGGTTGCAAGAGTATCATTGTGGTGGGTTGACCCTGGCATGGCACCAGGTGCCCACCAAGCCCTTCTATCACTCCTCCCCAACCCCCTTCAGCATGGCACACAGGGAGAGAGTAAGACGCAAAGCACAGAGGTGTGGGTTATGATAGATAAGATGCTATACTCTGCTTCCCGTCCACAGGCAATGTCGGGCCGAGTCCAGGAAGCAGGGCTCCAGAACACGTAGCAGCCGCTTGAAGGACAAAGCAGAATGCCCCCCCATCGTCCTCCTGCCCTTTCCCTTTATAGTTGAGCTGACGTCATATGGTATGGAATATCCCACTGGTCAGCTCAGGTCGGCTGTATCCTCTCCCCCATCCTGCCCCCCATCCTCTGGTGCCGTGTGAGCACTGGCAGTCATCACACGGGTGTGTTATCAACACCCTCCAGCTCCCAGAGCTGCAGCGTGAGGGCTGGGTGGGGAAAAGCAGCTCAGCCAGACCCACTACAATCGTGTTTACCACTTGCCATGCCAACAAGTAATTGAGGTGTTCACTAGTATTTTTAGTGGCAGCATACCAGGGTGTCTTAGACATCCTCATTAACTCATTGGCTTTTTCTACGTGCTGAAGATTAGCTGCTAGCTTTGTCCCTTTGTCATAGGTTCATTTGTGCCATGAGCCACATGAGAATAGTGGGCTCAGCTGACCTGCATCCCTCAAGAGACATCCCTGAGGCACAGAAGTCTCCCAAGGCTTCCAGTGGGAGCGTGCAAAGACACTCTCAGTTCTTCCATTCTCTTTGGGAAAGCCAGATCATGCTAGTGAAGCGTACCTCTAAATAAGGGATATATTTTAATGCACTTTCACTCTAGCTGCCTACACCTTTTTTAGAGATGCTGTGCAGAACTTCAGCAGAGGACAATCCTGGAAAGATGTGGTATCCAATCACTAAAACTATATCAACACAGTTACTGTCACCAATTGGAACACAGTAATGCATTTATTAGTTACAGGAACCAAACTAATGTGTCCCTAATATTTCCTGCTTTCAAAATAATACCCACAAAGAAAAAATCTAAAGATCATTGACATTTTTTTGTTTTCCCTCTCTAAGTAAGAAAATGAGACATGAGTTGACAAACATTGTACAGAAGGTAAGTGACTAACATTTTGCAGCTAAACACATTTTATGGAAGACATCAATTTACACTGTAGGAGATGCAAAACTCTGCACCTTTTAAAGGAAATTAAATGATACATATTTCCAAGCCAGTACTGAGAATTCAGAACCTTTTATTCTTGTTTAAATTGTGAAAAATGAGAAGCCATCAAAAAAGATTTATGTTAAATACAGAGAATAATATACATTCCCTGATTAAATTTCACCTTTGACTAATGGGGAGAAAACCAATGTTTTGGAAACACTTTTGATAGGAGACATCTCCACTCAGGTTTTCCTTTTACAAGTTTCATCTACACACCTTTGAAGGCACAGAAGTCTTAATTCATTGCCCTTAAGGAACACACAAAATTTCAGAAGGATCTCAAGAGAAGTAATGAGTCATTGTGTTATTGGGGAGATACTTTTTCACTTAATATTGAATATAAGAGTTTATAAGTGTTATCTACAATGAAAGGATGGCATAGCACCGAACAAGTCATATTATATATCCCGAGGAATTGTATACCCTGAGGAACTACTGTGACTCCTAGCTCTGCTGCACACAGTTAGGAAGAGTTTAACTCTGCTTTGCCACAGAGTGCTCATGTTCTGGCACTTCCAGGTCTACTGGCTCTTTACACATACTGTTATAACCTCTTATAGCACAAAACTTACTATCTTTTTCATGTTCATATTTTAGTTGTTGGTCAGCGGAAAGAGGAGTGTTAAGACCCCATCACTTTGGTGCTCCATAACCTGAGGAAACAGTTTTCCTTTTCTCTTGGGTGTCCCCATCACACACTCAACTCTGTATGGTTTGGGAGTTACCCTTATAAAAGCTGGAGAGTTACAATCCTATTTTCATCAAGAACTAAGCAGTTCAAATACAGAAAAGGACTCTACAAAAGCTAACTTTGAACTCAGCCAGAGCTTGTTCTGAGAGGTGAAAGGGCTGGAGTCTTTTTATTCTTACAAAATGTTTCCATCTCTGAATTTCTGAGTTCAAATTAAGTGAGAAATAATGTAAACCTTCAAGGCAAGTTGCTTTTTCCAGATTCCAAGTGTATTGTGAAGAAGCAAAAATTTTGAGACAGTCTGGATTAAGATTTGCTAAAGAAAATATTTAATTTGTGAGTGTCTTGGCTTATTATCACTGTAAGAGTATCTTGCCAGGAGCAGGAATCATCTCAGAGACATGAAATCTGAAATATTTCCTCAGTGAGAAAAGCTGCTGGACCTATTGAGCCGAGACATTCCTGTCATGTGAAGGACATTATCAGAGTCTGCCTTAACCCACCAGGATTCTGTGTGTTTGACAAAGATGGTTAGATTCTTGGGTTCAAGTCAATGAGCTGTAATTTAAAAAAAAATCTTGGAAACCAGTGGAACCATGAAGCAGTATTCACCAGGTGTAACAGTATCTTTCTCAGATAATTAGGTAGGCAGAAATGCTCAAGTAAACCTCATTACATCACCTGGTGATGTAATCCGTGTACCTCTTGATTAAAATGCTTCAGTAGTTATTTAAAGGTAATTGAACTACATTAATTGGGCGTTTACTTGCTATGCAATATCTTTATATAATTTTAGTGTACAGTAGTAAGAAAACCTAAATTAATTTACCCACACACAATATAAAGATGCTTATTAACTGTAGTCACCACTACTTATGAATACAAACTATAGTGCATTAATGAATACTAAGGGGAAAGACCAAAAGCCAAACAATTTACAGTTATGGAAACATCCAATTTTACAGGGAGGCTGTAAGAATTCATACAACAATTTGCCATCCTGCATAGTAGAAGGAGGCAGTGTTATTCAGCTGGCAAGCAATCATAGAATGGATGGACTTCATCATGGATGTAATTCATCATGGATGAGCTACATGCGGGTTTTGTCTGTTTATGTTCAGTACCTTCCTATTGTCTACTCCCACAGTCCCAATGTTTTATGAGCGCATCTCTCAGGAAAAAAAATTCTAAAGAGACTTACATCCACATATCTTAGCATTTCATCTTTGGGGAGGAGCCCTTTGAAGGTGACTGTCTCTTCTTAAAGACCACAATGAGAACGGCAATGACCAATTTATACTAGGTGCCTACTTATATGACAGCCTGGCAACAAGAATCCCACTCTGACATTCCTTCAACCTCTTTACACCCACATCTTCTCTTCTCACATCCACTCTCTAGATAATCATAATGAGGAATGTTGTGAATGAGGTACAGTTGTTTCAGCTGCAAATGATGCTGTGTTACTTCCAGTTTCTTGGAATTGCAATCAAAAGCTTGGGCAACAAATCCTTGTATTCCTGTAGGAATGAAAATGACAACCCTTTGAAAAGTCTCATAAAAGCTGTGTTAAATAATCTCACTTATATTTCACACTCTAGGGATCCCACACTGTGTGCGGCTATGTATAGGGAAAGTCATTTACCACATTCCTGCACCAGGAAAAAAAACAAACAAAGAGCTTAGAAAAGATAAAGATTACAATTTGCAGTCAGTGCTGTGATCTGACTGGGCATTGTATTGGACCTTCTTTTCTATTGCCATTTTCTTGCTTTTTGTTCTCAGCATTTACTTTTGAATCATCTCTGAGAATATAGTGTCACTTTGTTGGGGCTGTTGTCAGAAAAAAGAAACTTGGCTGTGAATTTTGCTGAAAGCTGATCTGCTTACACAAAGAATTTATCCCGCAGCATTTTCTTTAACTTTTGTGAAAAAAAAATGTGAGTGAATTGCAAAATCTATGCACTCCTAAAGTTTCCCAGCACCAGGTTAGAGGGACCACAGAACAGGTTGCACTGAGACGTCATCTGTAAAGCATAATAAATTCCTCCCCCCTATCCTTGCAGTTCTGGTTGTCACCAAACTGTTTAGTAAAGTTCAAGCTCCTGAGTAGTTTCAGCTCTGCATTTTGTTACGTGAGCTAGATTCCTAATGCTGCTGAAGAAAGATCTCTTTTGCATTTGGCAGAGTACTCCTGGTCAGTGTCTTCCTCTGCCTGTGGAGATGTAGATGTTCATGTTCCCTTAGGGTGCTGCTAGATGGTTGAAGGAGAAATGACAAGCTCTTGATTCCTCCTCTTAATGTTTGAATTTGGATAAATACCTGAATGGTGAACTAGACAATACATGGAATCACATTTCCAAAGATGATGCCCAACCTGGAGAACCTTTCCCTTGTCCTGACTCAAAATGTTACTGTCTCAGGCCATCCTTTGGCCTTTTGGTGAGGGCACTCACTTCAGCAATGGGAGATCAGCTGTACCCTGCCTAACCCAGGCAAGGATCTTAACCAGGAGCAATTGCTTTTCAGACATTGGTTTATGTGGAATAGAGCTTTCCCAACAAGCCTTTCGCTTGAGCTACATGATGCAAAGTAAACCTTCACTAAGACATGGAGTGAGAATGACCCTTTAGACCGGTGGCTTGGGCAGTCACTTGGAAGAGGGCAGTGAGCACCTGCTTTTCATTCCTGGTGCATGAAAGTTGCCTTTACGCAAGGACAGTTAGGACAGAGCTGATACATTTCTCAGCACCTCATCTAGACTTTCATGAATGGCTAAGGCTCTCCGCAACATAAGGTGTGAATTCAAATGACTATACAGAAGCAAAATGGCCTCCCAAGCTTTGGGTGAGTGTTATAACCACTTTTCATCCAATTTAGCTTTTTGGTCCCTTTAAGAAACAGAGTAGAAGAATTCATTTGAAAAAGATAAAGATTTTTTAAAAATAAAAATAATCTTTTCATTTTCTTGAAAAATATATCGTTTTGCTTTGTATTGATGATCAGAATGCAAGAGTACTTCTTAGCACTACATAGTACCTACAGCACCATAGCTGTAAGATGAATGTAGCTTACTTTATCCTGTATTACTGGAATGCCAGTTGCACCTAGTGCTAGACGTTTCACATCGGAGTTTTAGGTTGCTGCTCTAACTGAACTCATTCATACAAAGGTTGAACTTATCATCTGCTCTCACATCATTGGTGTTACTATTTGACTTTTTCTCTCTGCTGCTCTATTACCGTGCAAGGTTATAATTATAGATACTTCTCCTTCTGTGAGTTCCCATCTACAAGGGCTTTCTTACTGAAGACAGTCCCATTTTCATGGAGCTTTTTGTGCTTCACCACAATAAAAGCTTCCTGCCCCAGCATGGGGAAGAAAAGTGAAATGCATGAAAAATCTGCTTCAAATTTTGTTCAGTCCTCTAAGTTTGCAATGCAAGTCCCACTGACTGTAAATTGGGCCTTTCAATGTAAGTGTTTCTTTTATTAGTTTTAAAGGCAGTTGAATGTGTTGCTTTGAAAAATCTTTAAAAAATAAATCTTCTGAAAGGATCAAGCTGATGTTTTGTCAGTGTCTAATGAACTGGAAAACTGCTGGTTCAGAACCACTCTCTCTGGGCATATTGGTGAAGCAGATGCTTGGCCAGGCTGGTGAGAGAGAGGCAATGTGGTAGCTCATAGCAGAGAGAAAGTGCTTCTTTGACTTCTTTGGTGGAAAATACATCTCTGTCACACTGCATGACATGTACCAATGGGGTTGCAGGTCTCCCAAGTAATTCCATGATCCTCATATTCAATCTGTATAGCACACTGGATTGACGGGATTGCATAAAAATGCCTTTTTTTCCCTCACTTAAATGTTTTTGTCTAGTTTTACTTTCACTTTTTTTGCTCACATATTGCTGGCATCTCAGGAAATGGTGGGTGGAGGAGATCTGAATTTGTGGCGGTGACACTAGCAACACCTGCACCTGAATTGAAGCAAGCAAGGGGGAGATGGGTGGGGTGAAAGCAGGTTCATAAAGATGACTGAGATTCAGGATATGCTGGGTTTGCTCTCAGCTTAACCACAAATTCACACCTGACTCAAGGTACTTTTCCTCATCATCTTTTTTGCCATTTATGCAAGATATTAGTTCTGCTAACTGTTTCATATAAGAAGAAGCAAGAAAAAGATGGTTTCAGAAACTGGACTGATGAATACCAAGGAATCACCTGCTATTAAAATAAATGTAAATTGGGATATCAGAGCAAGGAGAACAGTTTCCAGCAAGAACCAAAATTACACGTTAGTAACACAGTCATACTCAAGGGAGGTACCTAAGGATGGGTTGCAAACCATCCCTATTAGGATGTAAAAGCGTGTTTTACATGAAGCACAGATTCTAACCCCACTTAACTTGGTGGGTCTTTATCTGCATTACAGTTAGAAAATGGTAGTTGCCAGTGATTAGTATGCAGTGCTTATTGATACCAGCTTAAGTATGAGCGATTAGGGATCCTAATATATAACAGCCTCCTGTCCATGTCTGTAAATCTTGCCTCGAGTCATCTAAAAGGTAGCTGTCTATTAAAAACGCATGCTGTTTCTCATGATGACATAAACCACCATTTCCCATGGAAAATCTGAGTGGAACAGGCTGAGTGCCAGAAACACCAACAAAATACCAAAAAGATTTTGTAACAAAAAGACCATAATATTTCAAAGATTTTTTTTTTAATTAAAGATTTTTTTTCTTGTTTTTTTTAAGTTATATAACACTGTGGCAGTTGAAAACATAACATTCTTCTGCTTCTAAATGCATTAGGTTAAAGGATGTGAACCATTTTAGTAGCTACCATTTGTTTAGAAATTTAATAAAGAAGTCATTTTAAAACTTTTTCTTTACTTGAGAGTAACTTCTCATAAAAGGTCTATTATTTATTCCTTTATTCTTTATTAAATATACAGTATTGCTTGCATCCTGCAGGTTACTTACTACAGCTCATGGTTAGTGAGAAATGCAATTATCTTTGAAAAAAAATGATAGACTTTTTTGGAGGACATTGCCATTGTCATTGTGCTGGAAAACAGAATTAATCTCAGGTTCTTCAAAACAGAACTTCTCAGAGATAACCACCATAAAAAATGATGGCAGCCTGACTTCATGTACTGACTTTAAGCAAGTAAAGAAATGTAACTAGAAGTGTTTTAGTACACCTTTGGGCTGTGGGAGTGAATGGCCACATTGCAAGGGCTTTGGCATTTTTAGAAAATTTGTGGTATTAAGAAAATTAGAAAAAAAACAAAAACCAAGACTGAAAGAACTGTGTTAATCTGTGAATTAGTGGATGGTTTTCTTCAGCAAAAGCTGAGTAAGGATTTCTAGATATTGCTTAAAGTATCAATATTTAAAACTGTAGGTAATCTCCTTCTAGATCAGAGCAAGGTTGTTCTTAAGTGGCAGCGTTCAGGTATCACATGTCTGGCTCTGCACAACATTTTTCCAAGGATCATTACATGCCTGAAACTGTTACAAGTAGTTTCCTCACTGGGGTAAGCTTTCCACTCTTAGGCCAGTAACAAATTTCCTGAAATATCTATTCCTGTAAAACTCTAATTTAGCTAATTTGCTTATCAAATGGCAGATGAGGTCTCTCTATATCATGCTTTGCTATGAGCAAGTTCCACTGTGTACATTTGTCTTGCAGCTTTATTTCTTGTTATTGATTTTTGAGTAACCATAACTGTTTCATCCAGGCCAAGGTACACCATGGTACCTTTCACCTCATTGTCTCTGCATCAGCTTGAATGTTCAGTAGACTTCTCCCTTTCTCTAATTTATATACTCAGCTATAAAATCCAGTGTGGCAAGTCCAGTGCCTTGGCATGTTAGATCAAGGAGAGATAGGGAAGCACACCAGCATTGACAAAAGAACTCTGCAGACAATGTATGTGAGTCAGTCTGATCCTGGTTTGCTCCTGAGCACCAGGAGGGAGAGCTGTGCATAGACCCTGGATTGCACATTCCTCTCAGGATACTTCTGGTCATTAACAATGAGAATCATACCTTCACGCAAGTTGTTTGAGCCTGTCCATAGCATGCAACAGTCCCAAACTGGAGAGGTGAAAGCAAACTCTTTCCCACCCATGGACATCTCAAAGGCTTGAATTTTGCCTGGAATATGCTTTTCTCCTGGGTTCCCGTGTTGCCTTACACTAACATACCTCCACCAGCAGCAGACACAGTGCTGCATTTGACTCCTTCATTCCAGTCAGCAGAAGCTGTCCCGGGCTGTGAATATTTTAAGCTACTTAGGACAGAACTCATATTTCACCCATGCAGTTGCCTGACATGACAGAAGGTAGATCTACTACGTGGTGTTCTCCAAAACAGACAGGAGGTCATCTTTGCAGGATGGTGTAGTCCTTCATAGGCATGAAGGATCAGCATGCGCTGAGCCTCAGAGGGAGAAGTCCTGCCCTTGAGCCCTACAGCTACAACTAGATCTACATCCCTTCGTCTTTTCATGTTTTGGCCTTCATGTCCTCCAGAGCTGCAAACATTATTATAATTTTTCTTGAGATAACTTTTCAAACTTTTCTCTCTTTCAAACAAATCTCTAGGCTAAAGGCCCTGCAAGTACTACAGTTTTTGTTTCTCGCTGCTTCCCACACTCCTCCTTAACTTCCACATATTTTCCACATATCTGACTCTGAAAGAGGCTGAGATTTGTTTGAGAAATTCAGTGAGACACACACAATTGTTTATTGCCCCAGTCAGCTGGTTCCCCCTTATTCAAGCTTTTACCAGCTCCAAATTTTGCTTTCACACTCTTGTCTCTCCCTGCTTGTGCCAAGCAAGGTACCTTTCATTGCCTCTGCTGTCACACGTTTCTGTTGTCCTGTGTGGATGCTTTGCTTTCATACATGGAGCTTCACAGCATATCACACCCAAAAAGCACAGATTCCTTCCAAATATAAGCTTCAGATCCATCAGCCACCTAACTCTCCTGCAAGATGAGAAAGCACAGGGAAGGGCCTACTGTCTATCACACACACGTGTAATCACTTGATCACAGCCTGTGTGCAATAAGAACAAGCTTCTGTAATATAAGCAGGAGGGTATAATAACCAAGAAAAGTATTTAAAGTATATTGTTTCTAGTATCTGAGGAATGTTTTATTATTTGTATAAATGAAGCTTGTAACCTTCCCCACTGGGAAACCTGTCCATATGGTGCTTATAGACAACATACCTCTGTGGGATAATAGTGCTGCTTACAAGATGTGCTTATACATAACACACCTAGCACAAGTGTTTGCTATCCTAAGATAACCTCATAGCAACTAAAGCATCATAGAGAGGCAGCTATACTAAATTTATACTAAAATTATCCAGAGTGTTTTCAGGAAAAAAAAAAAAAAAAAATACTTCTGTCCCTCCTGGTTTGCTGGCATCTCACTGTCCTACAGGTGAAGTCTCTCCCTCAACCACACAGTGAGACTGAGCTTGAACAGGATCTCCTTTTACCTTCCTTGGCATCCTTCTTCTCTAGGTTACAAGTTTGCAACAAAATGTTTTGCCTGACCTCTGCTACTCTTCCCCCGTCCTTAAAAGTGCATTGAGCTAAACTGACAAAACAACATTTTGAATTTGGAGGAAAAATGTCCACACATGAAGGTATCCAGCAGCAGCCAGGTGTTACTACACATTCAGAAGACCTCATCATAACTGCCCGTGTTGAAAAGAGACTAGACTGCAAAGCTGAAGCAAATCATCCATTTGAACTTCCCTTACAGGTTTAGCTGCAAGGCTCAAGCAAACGCTTTATCTGAGCTTCACTCACAGGTTTAACACGCCACTAATGCAGGTTTTCACAGATACAATGAAAGAATGCACCATTACAACTCAAAAGAAAGAATATACTATAACAAACTAAGAAGTGTGCTAAATATTATCCAAGTGTTGGTTAATCGCACACAGCTACAAACTTACAGCATGCTAACTATTTGCTTGCCTCTCCAGGCAAGGGCTCTCAATCCCAGAAAAGTGAGTTTTGTCAGTGTCCCAACCACGGGAGAAGGTTCTCCATACAGGTGAAATGTAGTGTTGAAGAGGCAAGTCCCAATTCCTAACCCAAACCCTAGGGTTTTGATCCCCTGATTTATGTGACTGTGGCAAGACTATGCCTGAGTGGATTACACCTTCTGGATACACAAGGTTGTGAAACCAACACTGAAGACCTCCAGGTTCTCTTGTCTTTCTCAGGCAACTGAACAGTGGTTTGGATTGAGGCTCGGGGCATATTAATTGTTGAGGGATTTCAAGGCTCAGCTCAGGTTTCAGTTCTTCGAATGATGTAGTGCTGCCCCGTTTGGTCTATGGCTTATGGACAACATAGGGCTGAGCCATCTATGCAGCTCCCCCTGGGTCATCTCTACATAGATATGGCATCACAGCAATGCAAGGCTGGGTCACTTTTACAACCTTCCAGGAGTCACCTGCATGTACATTACCAAAATTTGTTTGAAAACTAAGAGCCAGGCGATCCACACCCACCCAGATGAATACCTGGGATGAGGCTATCAGACATACTCTCATCTGTTGTAATCCTATCTGTCATGAAATTCCATGCAATATATAAAAAGTGCAAAAATCCTACATACTAGGGAGAAGACAGAAAAGATAAACAGCTTTGTAGACTTTTTAATATCTTGTTCATAAATGTATTCTAGATTTCCACATCAAGAAGAAATGAAGCAGTATCCTACCAATGCCAGATTCCCTATGGAGCAAGGCAGCCCACACCTCCTGGCAAATACTGGTACACAGTGGTCTAGAGCAGCAGAGAGAGCCCTTCCCAAAAGAAATGAAGCTGCAATGAATCACTATGATAAATAGCCTGGGGCAACAGCTCATCCTGTGAAGGACAGTTTTTAAAATGTTTTTCTTTTCCATCAATGAAATATTGTCCTGTGAGAAAGCGCTGATGAATGAGTTATGCTGGGTATGACCCATCTCTGCAGTAAGATGAATCTGCCTTTTCTCAGGGAACACATGAGCCTTAGCGAGCTGATCCATGAACCAAGGCAATTCTGGAGCACTTTGATGCAGACAAGAACAGTCTCCAACTGCCATGGCTTCAGAAGAGCCAAGATATTGGCCCCTGCTGCAGTGTGCTGTAAGAGTCATCAGAATCATTGGGTGATCATATAAGAATTTGCTCATATGAGAAAAAAAAACCCATCAGGAGGTTGGGGCTGTAAAGCAAAGCAAAAGGCTGTAAACCTGTTTGCAAATGAGCTAATCAATACAAAATCAGGGTCGTATTATGCAAGGGCACTATGAGGTTTCACAATGGAAATTAGGTCAGATCTGCATTCTTCTTCTGAAGTAGAGTTGATATCTGGTTACCAGGGACCTAGTCAGAACATATAGGCCATTGTCGTACGTTCATGAGCAAAGCAAATTTTGAAAAGTAGGCTGAAATGGGAAAACCACGATGATTTAAAGACTGGAGCATGTTTTGTACAGATCAGGTGCCATTAACCTCAGAGTAATAAAAGCAGGATGAAACGTAGTCTGCTCATGTTGCAAAGTTGGATGCACTTTAGGAGAACCTTCTCTGTCTAATTAGATCTAGACTGGATCCTGTGAATCTATAATAGGGTAGGATAATTATTCTCAAGTCTCAGAGAAGATAAAGTTTAGAAAGAAATTGCTAGAGATTGCTAGGAAATGGGAAAATGTGGGGTCTGTGTCTGTCTCAGGACAGCAATATTGGATAAGTCCTTGACTGTAATACCTGCATCCTACCTAACTCTGTGATTAGCCACAGACTTTAGGTACAATTTCACATTTCTTTTGTAAATTGACAAAATGTTAACATTCCATTAATGTTAATCTGCATTTCACAGCAAATTGTTACTATTCATCCACTCCGCGTGACAGTTCATACTCCAGTGTTTCTGGGTCCCCTGGCCAGAATCCTTGAGCTAAGTAATTAGTGGTTTCATGTCTGGCAAGACAGAATTTTGGAGAACTTGATATCCTTCACCCTGCAGCTTTCAGAGATGAGAAGGTGCCAAGAGGATCTGCCCACCCTCCATGTACCTATCCCAGCACCATCCACACAGCTTCTGTCCAGCACATCCTAAGGGCATGGTGGCATCCACAGTGGCATCCCTAAACTTCGCTGCATGGGGCAGAAATTATCTAGCCTGTCTTTTCCAATGAAGCAGCAGAATTTCTAGATGTATTTCAAAATTATTATTTTTCTCCTTTTTCAGAGACTTAGTCCAGAAAACCACATTAAATCAAGTTTTTATCATTCAGTTCCTATCAAAGATGTAAGGGATTTAGATGAAGATTTAGACTCTATAATAGAGTTAGGATTACTAGGGATATTTAAAAGGTACTATATGGGTTTGCTGCTTTGGTAGCAATGCTGAGAAGAAGCTAGGATCAAAGGTAACTACAAGTATCTTCAAATTGCACTGCTAAAAAAGTCTTCCTTATATGTTTTTACCAGCAGATGATAACAAAATTTCTTTGCTAAGAAGATGGGCTTGGGACCCCAAGCAACCCTGCCCTGAAGGAGCTCACCTGGCCAGGTAAGCAAGGCTGAGGGCTCCAGCCTGATTGCCCTGCTGCTGCCGGGGAAGCTGTGCTGATACCACGGGGAGCTGTGAATACAAGCGCTGGCAAGGGCAGAGATGCTCGCGATGTCCATGTGATTAATGCAAGCCATGTTTGCAAAAACACATGGCAAGCCCTGACCTGCATTAATCACATTAAGAAGGGACATTATTTTGCCTGTCACCATGATTAGGCTGCATCAGAAGGAAACTTTTTGCGTGTTTGAAATGATTAATGTTTGCTGAAACATTTAAAAGCATTATTTAATTAAATTTCTTTTCACTACTTAGAAGACCCTCTCGCTTGCTCTTGTCACCCAACTGCCTGTATCATGCTGATAAGGGTGCTTTTTATCCTCTCAGTCATTGCAAGGTTTGGGGGTTTTTTTTGCTATTTATGGAATTTTTAGTATTTTTTGAGGAAAATGAATTTGTGAGCCCTTATAGTCTCTGAATTGTTTCACTCTGCCATACAAACAGGAGGTAACAATGGCATGTGAGGGATATTTCACAGCATCTGTATTTTCCCTGCCTTCTCAGTGAGAGCTTACAGATGGCCAGAAAAAAAAAAAAAAGAATACTCTTTCACAGAAAAAAAAAATCATACATTACCTGGTTTCATGCAGAAATTACAAAGATTTTTCTGGAAAGAAATAAAAAGACACATCGGGGAGACCTTAGACAGGCTAGTGAAGATGAAGATATGCAGCATCAGCAGGCGTTTAAACATGGGTCTGCTACATTTCAGTCCTCAGCTCTCTCCCTCTCTTTCTCTGACACCACCAAAATTAAAGCAGAAGACTTTATCTAAAGGGACGTCCTTCTGTAGGGATTTTCATCTTCAGCCAGTCTACATTCTGTGATGGAAAAAAGTTTCATACACCAAACCTTCAGTTAATTGCAATATTTCCAGGAAACAGAGGTTTTTAAATCCAAAATTGTTCTGAACCAAGCTGGACACTGTGCTTCCAAAGATTGTCTTTAATTATTTTTTTATATTATTTCAGCCCTGATCCATTAACTTATCAGGGATAATGCAGAGCATGTTTCTTCTTGTGTTACAGTGCTAATGTATAGCATTTGTCAGATTTAGTAATTTTCTGTTTACAGGAAGCCAACATTTACCAGTCATTAGTCTTTATCCTTTTCATCCTTTTGCATCAAGGAGTGATCTGTATTTTCTCCAGTGGAGTTTGCAAGCCATATAGCCTTGAATCTGATGTTATTCACAATGGGAACACTCTCTCCAATTAACTTATTGGAGAAAAATGTAAATCAATTATGTTTACAGCTCTCAACAAACAGAATTAAAATGTTCCAGCAGTCTTCTTCGAGTTCCTAATCATTTGTGTGATTAATCCAGTGTCTGGGATTTGCAAGAGAGAATGAGATGAATTGGTTTCTCTTCATTATCTGACATAGTTCAGTTATTTCTGAGGCATCCTAAAAAAAAACAGGCAAGCAAACAACCCCTTCTTTTAAAATAATTATCCATCAAGAAATGGATAACACCCACTGTCATTCCTTAGGACTATTGCACAGCATATATGCAAGTCAGGAGGTCACACTCATGAGATGGCAAATGAAGCAAAATCAGTCACTGGCCAAGAATACACATACAATCAGCCTGGCCCAGGTCAGCCTGTTCATAAAGAAGTGTCAGTGAAGGCAAGAGGATCTGGCATATGATACATAGAAATGGAATACTTCAAAATAATGAGCAACAGCCAAAAAAGTGAACCTCAAAGTGCCACTCATCTCTGCACTACAACATTTTAATACTGTCCTCTGCAGCATCCATCCCCCACCCATTCCATTTCATTTGGGTTAGTACAATAAAGAGGCTTTGATGATCCCCAGGGTGTGCCTGCTTTCACAATCATGTTAAAAACCAACCCCTAACTCACATGTGTGATTCGGTTCCCAGCTCTGAAGAGCCCTTTGGGGCCAGAAGGTTCAGCCTCATGCCACCCTGCTCCTGAACTGACAGGTCCTGCTCCTGAACTGACAGCCATGGGGGTCACATCCAGCATCCCCACACCTCTCCTGTAGAGATCAGGGATGTCTTCAGGCATGTCTGAAAAATGCACCATGAATCTTTCAGACACACCCAAAGAAATGCCAGGCCTGGAGCTCTTTGCCTTTCTGTCTAGTGACGTATCACCATTTTTAATACTATTACCACTTTTTTCTTCCTTGCACTCATGTGAAGCAGATGTTGCCCCATCATACAGATGGGAGTTACAGGCAGAGCCCTAAGCACATGAAGGCTCCCTTGGTAACTAGCTTCCACAGAAGTGCCTTATTTCAGGAGACTCCAGTGTGTGGCTAGCATCCAAGAGTCCAGACAGCTTTTCTGAGATGCAGTGGCTGGGTCAACTCTGCACGAGATGTCAGCCTGAGATCGGTGGGCTGTTCTCACTCCACCACAGGAAAAGTTTGACCAGTTGGGAGGGAAGTGACTGACCCTTCACCCAGATAAGAGATGAGTCTCCACCTCTGCAAAAGCCTCAACGCATCCCCCTCTCTGTATGTGCAGGTTGCCACAGGACGTGTGCTGCAAGACCCTGCTCCGAAACACAGTTGCAGGCAGCAGGAGAGCACTGTTCCTAGAAAGAGCGTGATGTCCTCAGAAACTGTCGCTGTTTATACTGGGAGCGAAGGGATGCAGCAATGCAAAATCAGTAAAGAGAGAGCCAGGACAGGAAGAAGAAGACACTTTATTAATTTCTAACCCCGTTTTCTATCCCCTAGCCCCACAGGGCGATTGCTCAGTGATCACCCATCTCCTAGGGTGATTGGCTAAAGTCCTACAACACCCATTTCAAAATATTTTTCCAATGTACCATAAACAGAACTTAGTAAATCACCAGGTGTTGGTCCAGTTTACAAAAACCATCCTACTGTTTCTCATAACACTGGTGAGAAAGGCAGGGCTCTCACCAAATATTGTGAGAACCTGAGAAAATCCCTCTGCTAGCAGCTTTGCAGCATCCACAAGAAACCTTCATCCACTTCCAAATTTCAACAAATTTCAACAGCCCAGATATTTCACACCCTTCTGTAAATCTCTGCTCAGTCTAGAGTTGGAAAAAATACACACCTTACGCACAGCTTGTACTGATATCTATAAATCCAGCACTTACTGCCTTGACACACTGGTAAAATATCAATTATTTATTCCAACCTTGTAATCAGAAAGTCAGAGTTACAGTAAATGAAATCTTTTCCATCCCTTGTTTTAAAAGGTCTAATTATTTTATTATTCAATGTATGTACATGCAGATAAGCAATAATTATTCTGAATATTATCCTGCATAATAGAGCCAATTAATGCTCAGAGATAATAGCACAGAGACAGCTCATTATACCAATTTGTACAAAAATAACGGAATTATTTTTTTCTTCTGAACAAACTCGGTCTGGTTTGATAATAGTAAGTTTCAATCACTTCTTTATTTCCTGAAGGATTAAACTATGTGCAGCCAGTATAGTGATTATTATTTTAATGATGAATCACCATGTGGTTCTGTATGTGATTCAAAGAGGAATTAGTCATCCAAAGGATTTGAAGACAAATTCATATAAGGCTCCACTAAAATAAGGATGGTCCTGACATTTTTGTACATCTGTTTATAAACAACTTTCTTACAGGAAATGTTATTTATGAGCTCACACTGATAACAGCTGAGAAAACTTGAATGAGCATGGAGAGGAGGAAACAGTGGCATTTTCCAGTGTCTCAGAACCATGCAGGTTCAAGGTGCAGAAAACCAGTTTCAGCCATGGAGCATGTTTGGTTTTGCCAAGGCTGAACTTGCACCACGAAGCAGGTGATGTAAGTGCAACTGTGTAAGTGCAGCACAAGAGGTGGCTCTCCTGCAAAAGGAAGACAGCTTTATTCCCTGACAACCCAGCTGCCTGGAATACCCTGTGCTCTGGTGGATCTAGCAGCATGCTGCCTTTGGTGTGTGTATGGAAGTCCCATGACAAAGCACGGGTTTTGTTTTTCAGACTTTTTGGTTTTTTCTTCTGTCCTGATCCAAGCTCACTTCTTTCAGCTCCTCCTTATCTAATCCCTTACTTCACTTTTGCCCTGAAAAGAAAAAAAACCTTATCGAAAAAAGCAGAAAACATTAAAGAAACAAAGCAATTGCTTGCCAGTCTTGGCTCCTTCTGCTCTTACTCCAGTTTGTTTTTTCCCACCTGGAGACCACAGGCATGACAGGTCTCAAGGCCATGAGCAGGGCCACTGCAAGACCAAAGGATCCAGCTCTTGAAGCACCAGTCAGTCCACATGATGCACATGGTGAGGTGCTGGGGAGACCCAGCATGTTGAGGTAAAACCTCTCCAGTAGCCTGGCACACAGTGCTGCTGGTGAGGAATGGCAAGGGTTTGGTTTTCCCCAGTGTCAGGAATTCCTCCTACCCCCCAAAAAAGAGGGCTGGGGCACAGGGGCTCAGGGTGGGGTAGGATGGTGAGGATGCTCACCATTGCCCAGGTGAGGCCAAGATGGAGTGGGACAGCCCATCAGTATCCGTTGAGATGGGTTGTGTTTCCCAGCAGCGACCTCTGAGTCACCCACAGACAAGAGCGATGCAGTTGCTGAGGGCAGGGTTAGGAGGGGAGGATCAGACGCTTCTGTTGGCACCAGGCAGGGATATCAAACCAAGTGTATGGCTGTAAGTCCTGAGGGGAGAGTGTGCTGACAGCAGACACAGGTTTCTGATGAATACCCATGTCTGTCTGTCTGTCTGCTCAAAGGCACAGTGCCTGGGTCACGCAGGCAGGTGTGGGAGCAGGCAGGGCACCGAGCCAGAGCTCCTGGGTGGAGTCACTCCAGTGCCTGTCCTTGCTGCAGCTGTCACCTCCCCAGGCTATCTGGGGTCCTCATTACACCAAAACCATCTTTGCTGAGGAGCAGGGTCCCTGCTGTAGCCACCTCAATGACATTCAGAGGTCACAGTGAATGAAGAAGCAGAAGAGCCCTGTCAGCATTACCAATGGACGACTACCTCCATCCCACACCACGTTCTGCATTAGTGGTACACAGAGCTTCCTACCAATCTCCCAAAACCCAGCCTCACCTGACAACCCCTTGCCTAAAATCCCCATTTGAGTGATCCCTACAGACAGAGCTGGGGTCACACATGCCCTCCAGATGATGGTTAGTTTCTGATCTGGATGATTATATTATATACTGTCTGAACCTGGCTATTTTGAGACTTTGTACAAGTACCTGTTTTATTTTCAGCTTGCATAAAAATATTTCAGAAATTCTCCAAACCCAGGAAATGCACCTGTGGGAAGAGCTTGTTCTGCTTCCAGCTGAGCACTGAGGAGCATGAACATCCTTGGCTCCCGGGGGCAGTTTTGACCAGAGGATTGCCAACTGCAGCATCCCTGCAAGGCCCCCCAGGATGTCTCCTTGAAAGGGAGGTAGCTTGCCCCCTATCTCACAGACTGACATGGGGGATGGCTGGGGCTGCAGACAGTCTCCCTCAAAGTCAGCTCTGGCCCAGAGCTGTGTCCTGGGAGCAGGGCACGGCCAGGATGAGCAGCAAGGAGAAGACTGACCCCCTGTCACCAACTTTTCCAGTGTGATGGGGGCTGCCAGGGCAGCGCCAGGGATTTCTGGCAAAATGACTTACTTACAAGGAAGGAAAACAAGGCACAGAGGATGAACTAAAATAAAATCTCTAAATGAAGTTTGGCATTTCAAGCATTTCTGTCTTGCGCCCCTTGGAGTCCTGTCCTGCAGTGAAAAGAAAAAATCACTGCTGTATTGAACATGATTTCATAGCTCGTTTCTGCTTCTGATGAAAACTCATTTGTGGGTTTTTCTGCACCAATATTTATGCATGTGCTTGGGGAACAAGAAGGTTCTCTTTAACTAAATGAAATATTGTTCCTGCCTCTAGATAGACATTACAGATCCGTGCAATTTCTATCTTCCAGCAGAAGAGCCCGAGACTGTGTATTTATTTGCCTGCAGCTTTTAGATTTTTTATACACCAGCTGTGTGAGGGTGAATGATGCTGCTCCTCGGCCGCAATCTGTCACTGCTGCCACTGCAAGTCCAGGTTCATTCTCAGGCTGAGATGTTAACCCATCTCCATCACCAACACAAGCAGTAGGAGCCTGGGTCAGCAGGAACAGGTGGACTTTCCCCTGTAGCTGGGGTTTATTGGAGGAATAGCATTTGCCCATGTCCTGGATTCCAGCTAGTTGGTGATGCTGCAGGTTGCAAATCTTACTTCTACAGTGCTGATTGGTTCCTATCCCATAGATTACAAAGGGCATTTTTATCATCTGAATTGCACAAGCCAGCAATATAATCCACTGCAATACAGTACCTCTATTAATATTTAATAGAAAGATGCCAAATGCTATAAATTGTCCCATGCAACCGCTCCTGAATGCCACCAAAGCATGGTGCACACCCATGTGCGAGGCCTGTGGTCTGAAGCCTAGAGGAGGAGCTGTCCCATATGTGGGCAAGGGGAAGTAAATACACTGAAAACCTTGCTCAGCCAAGGTGTTCACCAGCACGTCACCCCAAGGCTCTGTCACAGCTCTGAATTTTCATGGCACGCAATATGGGCAGAATGTCATGGGAAGAGTAGAAAAAATCCTTCATATTTAACATCAGAAACTATGAGTTTAGTGACAAGCCCTGTTCCTGGGGCTCAGAAAGGCTTCTCCTCTGTGCTGAAGGAGGCTTATCAGGGCTGGCACAGGGCAGGGGAGCCATGCATGCTGCAGGGTGCCCAGAGAGCAGCTGTATCAAGGGGCTCTTAACAGTCTTCGCAGTGTCTTACATCAGCTCATCCCCACACCTTACCATATTCTTCAGGGATGATCTCTGTGTCTGCCCCGTCTCCTCCTGCTCAGCAGATGTGCTTTTTATTCAGAGGATGCTGGTACTTGCTCTAAGATAAGTCATAGGACTTTTCACTGGCTAAGGGAATGAAAAATGTTACTAAAGAATTAAAATAACCAGCTGTTTTGGAGCTGATTAAGAAGCTCGTTTTTTATTTAAAGACATATCATTTTAAGGACAATTGCTTTGAAAAAAGCTGGTGTTACAGGCCTTATGCAGTGCCCTGAGGCTGAAAAAAAATAACATGGAAATATTTTTATGTGCAATCTGTAAATGCCTGAGGCGAGGCAGCAATAGCACCTTGGGTCCTGAGTTTGATGGATGAACAGTTCACAGGAAACAAGCATCTGAGCAGCCTGTCCACACCAAAGAGTTCAAGTAATGTCCAGAAAGGCTTACTTGCAGTCCAGGACAGACAGATGGTACAAAGTTCCTTTCTAATCCCTTCTGTGGCATGTTAAAAATAAGTCAGAAAAGCCACAGATCTCTTGGGGCGATTGATCAACAGACAGCTGAACATGAGCCAGCAGTGTGCCCAGGCGGCCAAGAAGGCCAACAGCATCCTGGCCTGGATCAGAAATGGCATGGCCAGCACGAGGACGGGAGTGACTGTGCCCCTGTGCTCGGCACTGGTGAGACTGCACCTTGAGTCCCGTGCCCAGTTTTGGGCACCACAGTACAGACAGACACTGAGGTGCTGGAGTGGGTACAGAAGAGGGCAGTGAAGCTGGTGAGGGGACTGGAGAACAGGTCTTATGAGGAGAGGCTGAGGGAGCTGGGATTGTTTAGCCTGGAGCAGAGGAGGCTGAGAGGAGTCCTTATTGCCCTCTACAGCTACCTGAAAGGAGGCTGTAGTGACACTGGTGTCAGCCTCTTCTCCCTAGTAACTGATGACAGGACCAGAGGAAATGGACACAAACTGTGCCAGGGGAAGTTCAGATTTGATATCAGGAAGAACTTAGTTACTGAAAGAGTAGTTATGCACTGGAACAGGCTGCCCAGGGAAGCAATGGAGTCACCACCCCTGGAGGTGTTCAAGAGCATGTAGATGAGGTGTTTCAAGACATGGTCTAGTGATCATGGAGATTCTGGGTAGAAGGTTGGACTTGATGATCTTGGAAGTCTTTTCCAACTTTGATGATTCCAGATTCTGTGGATCTGAACATTTAGTGGTGGCACTGTGCAGCCACCTTCTCTGCTCCTTCAGCACAGGACTTCAGTGCTCATAAACCAAAAGGGATATACTTCTCCATGATGTTCTGAAATGTATTTGACTACTGTGGCAGAAATGCCTTGCGCCTCTTGGTTTTTTGTTTGGTTGGGTTTTTTTTAAACTGGTAAATTATTATGTTTAAGATGTGTCATTTTTTGAAGTTTCAGAGCTGCTTCCCAAACAATGCTTAAGCAAATACTGCAATAATCTATTTATTGTAGCAATGTGATCAGACACACATCATGCTTTGATCTGCAATAGAGCAGGGTACAGGCTTCATGCAGTGTCATCTTACCCATACTGATCACATGCCCACAAGGAACAGCTACATGTTTGTGCCTCACTACACTGCCATGCAGTGCCTGCAGCACATTTTGCCTCAGGTAGTGGACCAGCAAGGGAAGACCTCATTCACAGCCATTTAGGAGACAGTATAAGTCTCAGAATCCATATCCTTCTTGTCCAAAGACATGGATTATAGAGAAAACGTGTGTAGGTCTTATCACTAGACAGAGTCAGGCTATTCTCTGAGCATATGATCATGACCAGAGAAAGGGCTGGATCTGTGGCTCCTGATGGGGAACACTGGATCCTCCAAAGGACTCACAACAGGTGGTTGATCTTGTGCCCGCTGTGGTTCCCGTTCCATCTCTAGCCTCTTCCTAGCTCCTTCTGTGCAAAAAGACACTGTCTTGACACAAAGACTTCTGTTCCCTACTCCCGTCATATTTGTGTTCCTTTGCAATACTGCTGAGAAGGTACTCACATTGTAATCTCAGGTACCAGAGGGCTTGTCAGTGATTTGGTTGGTTGGGTTTTGTTTTACTCTCTTTTGTTCTTGTTGTTGTTTTGTTTTGCTGTTGTTGTTTGTGGTTTGGTTGGTTGGTTGAATTTTTGGTTAGGTTTTTTTTTTTGGTTGATTGGTTTGTTGGGTTTTGTAGGGTTTTTTGTTTTGGTTTGGGGTTTTTTTTGTTTTGTGGTGGGATTTTTTTTGTTGGCTGTTTTTGTGCATGTGGTTTTTTTATTGGTGGTAATGGTGAGGTTTTTTTTGTGTGGCATAAGATCAAGGAGATGGGAAACAGAACAAGTCATTACTACATAAACTCCAGTCTCCATAGCAACAATGATGAGTGTTTTCCTTTCTCAGATTTACAATTCCAAGCCTACAGTCTCACCTGGGGCCTGGTAAGAGGTTAAAACGTTTCCTTACTCACTCATTAAGGAGTTTTAAAAGCAGGCTACTGGGGTGAGTAGCTCAGGCCAAGTGAGACCTGAGAAGCTTTCCTGAGCTCCAGGATGCAAGAGAGGGGCTGGGGAAGGGCAGGTGGGAAGCAGCATTTTCACCTCTTTAGGACTTGCACGCAATGAAGCAGACTGCTGTGGCACAAATCACCTAGGGCAAAGAAAAGTGACAGAGAATAGAAATATAACATCACACAGTGCCGTTCTTTCTCAGACTGACTGTCCCACTGCTGTGGGTTCAGGACAGCAACACCGTACTAAGTCTCCCAAGAATATGGGGCTGTGTTGCTCTATCTGCACCAAAATCAAAGCAACTGCCTTATCCCAGGTCACTGCTGTGAACCAAGTGCATGCTGCATGCAGGCCATGCTGCACCCCTGAGCTCTGGGAAGTTAAGAGCCGTTGTCGACCACTGTCTCCTGCATCTACATGGTTTTGATACTTTTTGTGTGTTCATGAAATACTAAAATTGCTGAAAGCTCAGGAGAAAAATTCAAGGAACCTGCAACAGGCACACCAAGTTCCCTAGGACAGACTGTGGAATTTTGAGCCTGAGGAAGACCGGACCCCACAGTGCCAGTCAACCTCTGGCACCAACACCTCTGCCATGGCTTCAGCACTTTGCATGATGTATACAGAGGCCTCTCTGGAGGAAGATACCTCAAAGTACCAAGAGGTGCTTGGAAGACCTTTCTATTTGTTTGCAAAGCCAGTTCTTCCTAAATCCTCTTTCCTTCCCTGCCTACCAGGCTCCTGGGCAGGGCTGCCAGCAAGCAGCATGCAGGGGCTGTGGATGTGCAGTTTTATGTGCCATGCTCCTGCCTGTGCTGCTGCAGCAATGTGTGTCAGTCACACATCACTAAGGCATCCAAATAATCTGCATGAAAGGTCTTGACTCCCTCTGTCTCACAATCTGAGATTATTATTTATAATGTTTATAAATACGTAAAGGGCAAGTGTCAGGAGGATGGAGCCAGGCTCTTCTCAGTGACATCCAATGATAGGACAAGGGGCAACAGGTGCAAGCTGGAACACAGGAGGTTCCATGTAAACATAAGGAGAAACTTTTTCACAGTGAGGATGACAGAGCCTGGAACAGGCTACCCAGGAGGGTTGTAGACTCTCCTTCTCTGGAGACATTCAAAACCCACCTGGATGTGTTCCTATGTGACCTGATCTAGGTGGTCCTGCTGTGGCAGGGGGAATGGACTAGATAATCTTTCAAGATCCCTTCCAACCACAAACATTCTGTGATTCTGAGTGAAATCCCACCATATGAAATCAGCAGTTAACATCACAACAGGAAGGACAAAAAAGTAGTCTGAAATACAGACAGATTCAAACAAACCTTATTCTACCTCAATGCACATAAAATTGTACTTGAACTGGACAGGAATAGCACAATTTAACTCAGAATTAAAAAACAAAGCAGAAGGGTTGAGTTTAATCAGTTGTAAAGAAAAGCTAGAAATGAGTTTTCCTTTTTTCTGTACCTGAGATTACATTCTGGGAGCGCTGTACAATACCACCTTAACTTGAAGTTCTCCAGTGGTAAAGGATTGAAAGATTTTGCCCAAGAAGCTAAGAAACTGTCATTTTAAGGTATTTAGGTCAGGTCCATTTTTCCATCACCCAGCAGCATGTACTCATATTACAAAAATAAATAGAAAGAAATACAAATTCTCAAAACAGTTCTAACTGGGTCGTTTATTAACAGGCTACTTTCTTCAGCTTTGAAAAGCTCTTTTAGCTTGCTGGATTATAATCAAAGGTGACTTCACTGATGACAGCGCGATATTGTTAACCTGTACTCAAGTAGTAGAGCAGATGTACTAGGAGGGAATCCCTCTGTGAGCAGGAAACATGGACTATGATCAGATGAATTGGTGGACAGCAGCTTACCACCTCTCTACAGCACCCAAAAAGGGAAAATGCAGACTTTTATCAGTCCTCTTCAACTCTAGCTGGGCCACGTGCCTAGGACTGGATCCAGTCCACGCAGACAGCGTGTCTTGGGTTTGATCACACGCAGTTTAAACCCCAGTCTGGTTATCAGAGCCTGCTGGAAGGACCTATCACAGTTTGTCATCCGCTTGTGGTTGTTCACTGAATCCTGACTGCACCATCCAATTCTGACATGGGTCTCTTGTAGAAGGGAAGAGTATGGCCAATTTCCACTGCTCTGGCAGACATTCTAAGCTGGAGATTCTGTACATTATTACACCAGAGTAAAGTTAAATGATACCCTGCCTTTGGTACAATTCCAACAGCGTACTGCCAGCTTACTTACCTCTATATATTTTACTGGTTTTGCTGATAATCTCTCATGATAAACATATACCACTGTTTTAGATTCTGTTCTAGTTGTTTTCCCAGTCAAAACCAGAAGTAGGAACCTCTTGTGTGAAAAAATGGTAAATACGTTAGCCCAACTTAACAGATTATTTCAATTTCTCTTCATCAACTCGAGTGTAATTGGCATAAAACAGAAGGCTCATGTGTGCTAGAAATGGTATTGAAATGGTAGTATTTCAACAAACTACTTATTAAGGGCTTTACAGTAGTAATACAGACTTGTCTCAATGTTCCTCAGCATTTATAACAAGTTGACACATACTCAGTAACTATAGGCCATTTTATTAAATAAGGGATTCTTGTTTTATAGTCTTAAGTACTAGCTCTGAAATTATTAGAGAGCAGATTAAACACTGAGCTCCTCAGACACAAGTATCCATTGCATAGGATTATGTATCACATAAATAGGCTAGTTGAAACACATGACATTTACTCCTAACACACACTGCTACAAGTGGCAAAACTATTCAGTTCTTAGCCACTTACACATTGAATTTAGAGGTTAACTTTTAGCTCTCAATTTCAACGAACAAAGAGCACTTTGTATTATACTTCTATAATGTTTTCATCCAACTCAAATTAAAAACTGTGGTGTTCACGTGCCTTGATCAGTATACACAAACCACTGGAAAAGCCGGAGTGACTCAGCACTGTCAAGTCTGGTTCCAAGGCAGAGCCTCTGAAACTGCTGGAAAAATGTTCCTACCAAAGCCAGTGGCTTTGCAGCAGGTATGTAACCACCATGAACAAGAGATCATTTACAAATGCAATTATCGTCACTTCTAACACCAGCCATTTGATTTGCATCAGTCCTTACAGTAGACTTCCTGATGTAGTTCAAAGAGGAAGACTTCCTAGCACCACCACTCCTCACAGGGAGGCTCTTGGTACCAAACGTTGGCCAGTGCAACAAGCCCATTCCAGCATCGAGACAGACTGGTAGGAGGTGGATCAGGCAGTTCTGGTTTTAAGCAAGCCCTACAAAACCTGTGTTGTTGCATCTACACCCTCCAGAAGGAAGGATTTACCTTGAAGCTCTTTCCTAGAGGTCTGAAAAGCAACAGTTAAGCAGGCCAGCACATAGAGACATGTTTTGCCCAAGAATGGGAGATGGAAGGTATATGGACCTTCTGTGTTCAAGCATGGAGTAAATCGGTCTGATGAGAGATTCAGCCTTGCCCATGCTATTAGTTTGTCTACAGAGAATAAAAATTAAAAGAGATTATAACAGGCAGGGAAAGGCATGGTATTGCTCCTTCACTATGTGGTCAATATTTTTACCTAGAAGACAATGAAAACTTAGCCAGCATTCACACTGGTGAATAGCCAGGCTCTCATAAATACATATCCAAGATGAAGAAATAGAAAATCCACTAATAATTCAAAAAGATTAAAGTACATCCAAATAGCTGAGACACAAAATTTGCAAATCTTACTTTCAATATATCAAATTATTTATTTTTTCCACATACTGTAAACTTCCTTCTGCCATTTGAGTTTTTCCTGAAGCTCCTTGTTCATCCATGTGGGTCTGCCTTACTATTAGCACTGGCTGTCTTGAAGTCATCAGTCTTTAAAGATGTTGCATTCCTATTGTGGAATTTTGGCTTTTGTAAGATTTGTTTTAAACAAGAATACAAACATTGTACAAAATCTGAAGTATTACTGGGAATGAGAGAAAAAAGTTGTCAGATTTACTAGAAAAGGGTCTGTGGATGTAAAGATGTTTACCTTCACCTCCAACTCACTATAAACTTAATTTTTTCCTACCAAACGGCAGTATTTAATTATAAATTATTTTAGCCTCTAGAAACATGACTATCTAGGTACATACATGAGGAGACAGATATAAACCAAGTATTCTATCAAGCTTCTTTGAACTAACAAGTTTCATTAAATGTGTTGATAAAAATAACTGTGCTCTAAATTGCAGCATGTGAAATAAATTTGAAGCAACTTGGATATTGACTGGAAAGTAGGCACAAATGTACTAGCAATCAAGAAGTGGAAACAAACTCTGCTGTTAATACCCAAACTGCTTTTGGTATGAAAACTGAGCAAATCTAGCCATACAAATTAGTGGTTACTGCACATCTGATGGAACTGCAACAGAATACATCCTCATGCCCTGAATTCTGGAGTTGGATTAGATCTTTACAGATTTTGAAGTTTAAAAAGACAAAAGCTTTAGGTGTGTGGGAATGGCAGCATCAAAGACAATTTTCAAGCTTCCTGCGAGCACACCTTCCCACGCACGCTTCCCACTTCAGTTCTGGGGCAAGACCTAGGTATGCAGCAGGCCAGATGGGAGCTGCCATTCTCTCTAACCATGCCCTTGAAGCACCAAGAATCAGGAATTGTGAACCTCAGCCATGCAGTCTGGAGGTCATCTCTGCCCTTTGATCCTGTTTGGGTTAGGCTCTTGGCTAAAGGATGCCCCTACAGCACAAGCAGCAGGTTGGGACTGCCAGAGGAAGATGTAGCACAGCAACCATACATGTTCCTTACACAGGAGTCTTGCATTTGAACTTTGAATAGAAATGAGCAGCCTGCAACCTAAAATCCTAGCACAGAATTGGCAAGAGAGGTAAGGCAGAGAGAAGCAGGCTGCTCCCCAAATCGCCCCCCATTAGGATCCAGGAGTGTAGCTTTTGCAAACAGCATGTTGTTACAACTTGAGACAGATGGAAATGTGCTTTCTTGTCAAAGCTGTTATCCCCTAAGAGGAAAGAAATTATGTTGCCTTGAACACGCTGTGAGTAACAGACAGGGAAAGGTCTAGAAATAGAACAAAACTAATAATGTAAATTGGGTTTGGAATACGAAATGAAAGCTGTCTTTTGCACAAAAAGGGGTGGGTTTTTTCTTAACAGATAAAAAAACCTGAACTTCTTTTAGTCCCAATAATATTACAACAGGCATACATTGTCCTGATGAAGACTTAACCCGTACTTAGTAATTTACTTAACAAGTAAATTACTACTGTTTGTCACAAAGTATTATCAAAAGGATCATCTCTATGATGGAGTTTACAAATTATGTTCTATATAAAATATTAATATGGGATACTGAGCTTTTAATTCTACCTACAGCACAATCACTCATGAATGTGGAGTTTTTTTCGATTTTAGGTACTAACAATAATCAGAGTCTAGCTTTGAAAAAAAAATGCAGAATTTTCTTCATAGACCAGTGGTTCCTTCAAAGTCAATTTAATAATTAACTACATCTTTTATTATAAAGCGCATTTCACAATAAAGCCCAAGAAGAAAAACAACTTGCAATTTTAACTGCAGCATGTTTTTCCAATACTGCTCATTTCTTTCCATCAAAACAAACCCACTCTAGTACTTTGTCTACTGAATTCACATCAGAAAACAAATGCAAATTGCATCTCTTCCATTAAGGCAGAGGATGACATACAAATAGAAAAATCTTCTGCCCTACAGGTGCCAAGATTAAAAAAAGAAAAAAAAAAAAACACTTTGTATTTTAACATTGTTGATTTACTTTTACCAAATTCTTCAAGTCACCACCTTCCATTAGGAAAAAAAAAACTACTGCAATTAACATAAAATTGTTGTGATTACTCCATTTTAACATTTGTTCTTGCACAGAAAGCCAAATAGCCAGAGACATCTGTTTCAGACAAGTTATGGCATCAGCAGCTCCCATTATTCCACAGACACCACATTCAAGTCCAAGTGGAAAATGAAGTTTCAAAATGCTTCTGTACGCATTAAATCAACTTTCAAAACCTTTTAGGTTTTGTGTTGTGAGTCTGTAGAAATGGTGATTTTTTCTTTAGGTTTGGTGGCCTCATCCATCAGCTCCTTCAGCTGCCCAATCTGTTCATCACGGAAGTCATTAAGTTTCTCTTCTGTGAGCTGGATTCCATATACAGTCTTTTCTCTCAAGTTTTGTTTGTCCTCATTAATTTGTTTCTGTATCAGTGCTGCATAGTTCTAATGGAGAAGGAATAGAAAGGTCACAAAAATGACAAATGCAGGACACAGGTCAACTTTTTTAAATACCTTTTTACTGTAATAACATAATCTTATACAACAAGCTATTAATCAAGACTGAATGACAAAAAACTGGACTATTTATCAGAAAGAAAAGTTATTAAGACAATTCTAGTATCTATGGTCTATTTTCTGTAGCTAGTTTAAAATGTGTATCATTATGTACAGATTATTTCTGTCATATCACGTACTATCACTGAAAACAGTTTAATTACAGATAAATATATTTGTTATCATATAAACAGATAGATAAATATATGTAGCTATAACTATTAAAATACATATTTTCTCTTTAGCAGGATATCAATATGGTTCACTTTGATATGTCTGGAAAAGTATTATTATTGAAGAAATGTATTAGGAAAAAGCAATCTATAATCAGCCAAATGTCCTAAAGCCCTTTTGCCTAATAACTCTTTGCATTTCTGGGAACTCATAAGGTCATTTGCACCCAGCACTGGACTGCTCCAAAAGTGGTAGGAATTCAGCAACTGTGAGACTTCTGTCATTCTGCCAGTTTTGGAAGAAATTAGTTAACAAAATTAAAAGTTAGGGGAGAATAAGAAGGGGCTTCAAGGACAGATACCTCCATATTACGTGCTCATTCCCCAAAGGAAAAAAGAAATGCGTAACCCCCTTTCTGTACTGCTTGGAACAGCAGTTTGTTCAGACTTACCTTCATCCCTGTTGCATAGAAAGCATTACATAAATATCAGCATTTATGTCAGTGGACAGGCAAAACAGTCAGTATTCCATCAACACCAGGCTGAGGACCATTATAAAAGCAAAACTTTCTCAAGGGCAGAAATGGAAGTGACCAAGTCAATACCAGTAATGTAGGCACAGCTGTGAAATTGCTCTCTCATCACTCTGGAGCTATCTGTGACCATTACAACTCAGCTAAATTACAACAGTCGAGGTTTTGCGAGGGCAGCGGTTCTGCAAACGTCACGGGGCTGGCAGTGCTACCACTGGCACCGCTGGGTTGAAAGCCCATCCACATGGATCCTGTGCACTCCCTGCCTCCCTCTGCCCAGCACCAGCCCCACTGCAGCAGCTCAAAGAACCTGTAGGGAGTGAATTTGCCAAAAGCCTCATGGCGCGCGTACTTACTGAAGCCAGTGAACCTACTCAGACCTTCACAAGGTAAGCACACATTCAAACGCTGGGTTGGAAGGGAGACTAAACTTTCACATTTCTTAAGAGGAACTTCATTGTGGAGCTTGATTTTAAGAAATTAATTTCAAAAGTTAATTTTTACTGAAGAAAATACAGGCTCTCTCCTATTTTAGTAAGGTATCCTTCAAAGAAGTCTTCAAGTTTCAAGAGCAACTCTGAATACAGTATAAGAAACTGAACTAAAAAAAAAAAAAATATTCTGAATAAATAGAAATGATGACTGTGTTACATGGTAACACTTTATTGTTTTTATCAAATGAAGGATTAAATACCAGGAGTATGCAAAAGCACAGATTAGAGCAATGAGATATAAGCATTATTTTAATTTCTAATTTTCAGCTAAAAGAAGCTCCATTAGTGCATACAGAATTGTTAATTTGATTACCAGCAAAATTAAATAAGCCACTACTTCAGCTGTACGTCTAATAATTCCAGAGAAGTGGGCGAGAAAGAAAAATTATATTCATGAACATGTGATACATTTCAAAATGACAACATTTATAAATATAAATACACCACATTGTTTATAGACCATGTCAAGCCTCACTTAAGTCAGCAGGATCTTTCCAGTCCTGCTGCAAAGACTAATTCATGCCTATTTAAAGAAAATAGGTAGATAAAATGAACAGGGATAAACAAAAGTAAATTTTTATTAATACAGACTCTAAACTAAACTGAATCCTCATTTCCAGTGGAGAGATCTGTAGGAGTAGAACACTGTGTTAAAGTTACCTAATAAGAAAAATAACAGTTTCATGATACTGAGGTTCTTCCCCACATCACCTTACCCATTTTTACATCACATACACATTCAGGAACAGAAACACTAGTTAATCCTACACATCAGTGGTATTATTTTATGGTAGTTGGTCCAGGGTTTAAAAGAAACTGAATACAGGTTTTTTTCTCGTGACTGAACAATCAACAAGTAATAACAGGTAAAAAATGATAATGGGTTAAGAAGTCTTCAACTTTGTGATTCGCAGAATATCTTTCAAGGCAGATGGACAAATGTGATGGTCTCTGAAGCAGTCAGCAGACCAGTAACCCACCAACTTGTTACACATCAACTGTTCCAACTCATCCTATCTTCAAATTCTGCACAGAACGATCCAGTCAGTATTGACTCTGGACTCCAAAAGCAGAAACTCTCATTATACCAAACAACAATACTCACAGCGTGTAACTCAGAAACAATACTAAAAGCAAGCATTGTGAAACTCTCCACATCTCATCAAGAGACCTGACTAAATATACAACCCTAAGAATCCCTCTATGCAATGCTCTACCAGGGCAGGTTCCTCAATCAGAGAAAAATCCTCCTCACCACTAATGATCAACCACCTAGGAGCAGCCTGAGGCTACTGCTGCAGGCATGGGCTATGGTATCTAGAAATAACTTCAGTCCCTTTAAAGACTGGTTACAGTTTTACCAAGCTTGTTGATTATAAGATCATATTTTCCCAAAATACCAAATTAGTTACTGGTAAAGAGTGAAATATATTATTTTTTTCTTTAACAACAAAGAGTCAATGTTAAAGAATCCCAATCTTGGAAGGGGTGGTCCTTGACCAAGCCACAGTGCCCACTCTCAGAGGTGCCCTGCACCCAGTCACAGAGCCATGGACTTTATTTCCCCATTCCCGGATGGCAGGTGTTGTCCAGATTGGAGCACGCTGCTGCAATGCACATGTCCCTGCTGGCTCTTTTTCCACACTCATCTTCTAGCTGAACAAATGTTTTGTACATGCCAGAAAGCCTCAATAGTTGTGGTTTCACATTGATTTGTAATGTGAACAAAAATTCGATACTGGGCCCTGAAACTGTACCAGATTTTGGTTGGCTCATGACAGAAAATGTAACTTTCTCACCTCATTATACCAAAAGGCAGTGATGCACCAAAGAAAATATGTTTCAGCCTTTACAAAAGCACTGAAAAACAATCAACTATATGGCATAGCTCATTTTCTCTGCCTGTGATGCCAGATGAGGAACGAACAAAGATGCGGATATTTGTTTAACACCTTACTGTTCCCTCAGAAATTCATACTGCTATTATGTGATCAGTGATTTGTGGAAAGGTGCTACATAATTTGCTGGTACATAGTTCTGTAATTTAAGATTCAGCTTCTATACAGAAAATGTGCCATTTTGCTAACTGCACATGAACTTTAATACGTTGAACTCCAAAGATCAGTAATAGGTTTAAAAGGCTAACGGGGAAAAACCAACAACAAACAAAACAAAACAACAAGCTAACATTTCTTTCTGTAATATACCTTTGGTCACTAAATATGATACTCACAGCCCCTCTCAGGCAATACGGAGGAGCAGTGAGTTTGTGTATGCTCTAGCTTTCATTAGAACTTTAAATAGATAACAGAATTTAACTATTTTCTAGTGTCATCTTCCCTACTTGTAGAATTGAAACAAACTCTTGCTTTGCTTTCCCAAACAAGGAAAATAACTTCTACCTTTCCTTTTATTTTACATATAACTACATCTTCCAAATATAACAAAACTCCTTTGTCAATCATGACAGAAATCCCCGGCAGATTTTTGAAGGGCATCTTATTCAAATTACAGTTCACACTCTGCTCACAGAACCAGAGACAGGAGATACACAATGGAAGACAAATAAACCTGCATCCTCGCAGAGCCAGGCTCAGCATACACAAGGATGGCAGAGGCACACAGGTTTCAATTCCCTTGCACAAATGATCAAGTGTGGGAGGTCAGCCAGGGACAACCTCTGCACCTTAAGAATTTTTCAGGTTGGTTGTTTCTTTGTTTCTTTGCAGTGATCCTCTGCCTGCACCAGCTGTATACTTTCTGGGCACCTACATTAAAAAAACAAACAAACAAAACCAAAACCACACAAAACAAAAACAAATAAACAAGCAAACAAACAAAAGCCAACAAAAAAAAAACAAAACAAACAGCTGAATGGTGTAATCCTTTGCCCCTTGTATACAACTGCCACCAGAAACAATGAGGATCAGAATCCAGTCCAAGTCAGGATAACCTCTCCTTACCATTTACCATCAAAAGATGTCTGCTTTTTCCACAGCATTCAATCCCAGCATGCTGGCCTTCCACATCACAGATCTGCTCCTCCCAGTATCCATCCCAGCCTTAAAGGAGGGCAACAGTCCAGGTATAGACTGGCCAGGTCCCTGCATTGCCAGTGGTACGTGCAACCACAGGGACACCCCAAAACTCTTAGTATCACCCACACAGAGAGACAAGTGCCTCACTGGAATGCTCTGGTGCACCTTCTAGGAGGTGCTGGTGTTGACCACGGATTAAGTCGGCATCTACAGCGTGCAAGCTGAATTCAGCCCTTAGGCTTTCTTAAAATTCTATGACATGATTAAATACTTGAACCTCCAAGTGATTCCTACCAAAACACAGAAGGTATTTGCTGTAATTAATAACCACAGGGGTTTTTATTTAGATTCACTAACTGAAGGAAATACAGTTTTCCTCTGCTCTCTGATTCATAAGCATTCACAGAACGCACAAATTCATGAAAAGGGCAAGGGGATGGGTGACATTTGAGGTTTTAAAATACCACACATTACAGAAAGGGTGTCAACCTTGTTGTTTTCAAAGTCGAGGAAAGATTAAATACAAAAATAAAAGCAAAACCACACAACCAAAAGAAGCATTCACTTGGTGCCAGATGTACAGATTCCTACCTGGTCCAGTGCATGCTACAGACATTTATCTCATATGCAAATATGAAATGCTGATAGACATTTATGATTTAATCATAGGATTAAATGAGCTAAGAACCCATTTGCCCATTTTCATCAGGAAGAATGGTAACCATTGTTTCTACTTTCTTTGGCATCCTCCTCAACGTGTGCAATGCTACATTTTAGACAAGAGCTCCAAAAATCTCTGTACGATTCATTTAGACATAAAAAGTCAGGATATATATGTCTGCTCACAGTAACTACCTGTACAATCCACGTTCTTGCCACATTTTCTCTTTTTAAAAGTCGAAAATTTTAATCTCCCTTAAGCAGTTCAAGTATAAAGCTGACGTATCCATCCACTCAAAAAATACTATCTCCTCTTGTACTCAAATTAATGATAACACTGATAAGAAACAACATTAGGGGGGCGAGATCAGAAAGCACTCCTCTGAGACATGTTAAACAAACAGGGCACAGTCAGGCACTGAAAAATGCTATCAAATTATTTCATTTTTCTCAGGGTGACATCAAAAAAACAAGCACAGCCTCACAGGCCACCCTCATCGCTCCCTGGAAGCTACGTTAAAATTGCAGCACTTCAAAACCTTCTACCACTACTAGGAGCAAAATCAAACACATGCTGCTAGGACAGCAGCATGAAGAAATGACTGTGAATGAACAGCACAGCAAGGAACAACTTGGTTTTATTATTGTGCAGAGATATGTTGAATGAATTCAAGATTAAGCACACTCAGACAGAATGGCACCTGGGTTGGGGCAATCCCAAGCACAAATACAGGCTGGGCAGAATATGGATTGAGAACAGTCTTGAGGAGAAAGACTTGGGGGTGCTGGTTGATGGAAAGCTCAAGATGAGCCAATAATGTAAGAGTGCAGCCCAAAAAGCCAGCTGTATCCTGGGCTGCATCAAAAGAAGCGTGGCCAGCAGGTCACGGGAGGTGATTCTCCCCATCTACTCTGCTCTCATGAGACCCACCTGGAGTACTGCATCCAGTTCTGGAGTCTTTAGCACAAAGATGTGAACCTCTTGGAGCAGGTCCAGAGGGCCACAAGGTGATTAGAGGGCTACAAGGACAGACTGAGAGAGTTGGGGTTGTTCAGCCTGCAGAAGGCTCTGAGAAGACCTTACAGCAGCCTTCCAGTATCTGAAGGGGGCCTACAATAAAAATGCAGAGGGGCTTTTTACAAGTGCTTATAGTGATAGGATGAGGGATAGCTGCTTCAAACTGGAAGAGGGTAGATTTAGATTAGAAATTAGGAAAATGTTCTTCATTCTGAGGGTGGTGAGACATTGGAACAGGCCCACCCAGGACAGTTGTGGACAGCCCATTACTGGATGTGTTCAAGCACAGGTGGAATGGGGCCTTGCACAGCCTGGTCTAGTGGGACGTGTCCCTGCCCATGGCAGTGGAGTTGGAACTGGATGATCTTTAAGGTCCCTTCCAACCCAAAACATTCTCCAATTCCATGATTTGTTAGAGGTCATGTCAAACCAAGGGGATAGTCTGGAACTTGCGATGGGATTGTCTACATCTAAATGTTACATGTCTAAGCAAAACCAAGGGGATAGTCTGGAACTCGCGATGGGATTGTCTACATCTAAATGTTACATGTCTAAGCAAAGTTAGAGATGTAGGTCATCTTCGTGCTGAGCGTCAGAAAGAAACTTCTGTCTTGAACACGTTGTGATGAGAGGATACACTGTTCTCCAGAGATGTGGGGCTCTTCACTGCAAACGCAACTACATGTCTCTCTGTCGCCGGCTGTAGATGTCTTGTTTCAATCACCTTCCTTCCTTTTTTACGGTAAAAGGAAAATGATCATTAGCTGTTTTGTAGGGTTTTTTAATTACAAAAGGCAAGAAAAATACCATTTCTCCTTGAATGAATCTATAATCTCTCCCCTGGAGTTTGTTTTATCTTTGGGTAATGCTGCTGAAGTGAAAAACACAATGTGGAAAAAAAAATGTAGTTCCTTTTTATCCTTATAAAACTTTGAATTATGTATATTTTAATTTCTGGAAATGAAGGACCATTACTAATTACAACACACAGAGGTAGAACAGATTTCTTCAGGACAAAGTCACCGGGTTATAAAGAATGGGAACAATCAGAAAACTTCGAAGATTTGTAAAAGTTAATCTGAAAGGAAAAGCCACAAGAAGTTTAATAATACCATGTTTTCTCAAGAGATTCAGGAAGAATGCTGGAATATCGATCACAGTTCATGGTAGAGATGACAGTGATACAATGATGCACATACTGTAACCATGCAGAACTGTTATCATAGAAGGGTTGGGTTTTTTTTTTTAGGCTGCATGCCTGTTTGCAGTTTGGAAAGAGAGAATGAAAAATTGTTCAGCTAAAATGGAGCCAGGGAATATAATTATGTAATACTTAGTAATCAGCAAGGAGAATTATTATTTGATCAGGAAGGTATAAAATGGACTAGTTTTTTGAACACAGATTACTAATGTTGTTAAACTAGAAGAAATTACATTTATTTAGAGGAATGTAAAAACAGCTCAAGGACTAACTCAGCTTTGTTGATAGCTTAAATAACATGTTATTTTAATGTCCTTTTCCCTTGTAAGATTTATGAGATCATAATTTGAGGTGAAGGTGGGAAGTTTGTGGCCCAACCATCAAGGTAAATATATATAAATGCTATTAAGTCCAAAATGGAGCACAACAGCATTACAGTACATCAGAGTGACTTTACTGTCATTTGTGGAAAAACAAGCTGTGATTAATTATTTCTTTCTGGATGCACAATACTTACATCAGTATTGTACATCAGGGCCAAAATCTAGGTCACTAAAAGCTTTTTGCATCATCTGACAACAATCACGGTCTTTAAGATCCTCTCCACTTACATTAATAAGCTTCATCTCTGGCCTTCAATAGAAAGACTGAGCTCATTCTAGGGAAAGGGAAAGGGAAAGGGAAAGGGAAAGGGAAAGGGAAAGGGA
>JANVCC010000048.1:16104665-16154708 GCA_025345505.1 Todiramphus chloris collaris | reverse complement strand
AGGGAAAGGGAAAGGGAAAGGGAAAGGGAAAGGGAAAGGGAAAGGGAAAGGGAAAGGGAAAGGGAAAGGGAAAGGAATATACTTGAAGGAAAAGCAACATTTAAGAAAAAATAAGTTCCAAATTAAGTTCTGAAAAGAGAGATCAATCTGAAATGTAGATGCAGCACAAGAAAGGGGGCAGGAGGAAAAGATGGGAGGTAGAATGGAAGAAATGGTCATGACAGTGGGTTCCAATGGCTTTACAAGATCCTGTCCTGGTTCTCTTTCCTTGGACAGATTGCATCATTCAAAGTATGAGCTTCACCAAAAAACAAAAACAAAGCAAAAACAAACAAACAAAACCAACACTTTTTTTTTTTATGAAAGAATAAAATAAATATTATTCTCTGAAGCACCTGTACTTAATCAGTATTTTTTACAGTCTTTTAAACTGGTACTGGAAACAAAAATACATGGAAGAGAAATATGTTAAAAACCCATTAGGCCTTAATATAGGTAACAATTTAAGAACAAAACATGGGAAATTATTCAGTCTGGACCTTCATCTGTAAAAACTATGATGAAATTACACTGTTACTAACACCAAACTCTAAGACTGCTGTCACCAGAGAAATAAGCTACAGAATAGAACAGTTAAATTTCTTTCAAGAAAATGGTTTGATATTTTCATATAAATCCTAATAAATCCCCAGCAATTTGAAAGATGGTTATTTCTTGATTCAGTTTCTATTTTGCTTTGACATTTTATGCTGTCCATGGCAGTTCTGTGGCTAATAAAAAGGCTGCCCTGTGCACTTTTGTCTACTGATGTTTTGTCTGGCAAATATTATGCTACATTCTCACAGAATATAAAAGGTTTTATCACATGCTGTTAAATTGAAGCAGGGCACGAGAAAAGACTGAAAAAGATAGTATCAGTTCATTTTTAGGAACTTCCTCAATTCATGAGTTATAGTGTAATTTTTCTATTTAAACATTAAACTAGGAAATCTTGGCCAAGTGCTTCACTGTAGATAATTCCCAGACAAATATCAACACTAGAATGCCACAGTAGAGGCATTTTACCTTAAAAAAAAAAAAACCTCTCTAGACTGTTTTAGCAACATAATCCTACAACTATTATTAAAGTACACAATGCAAACATCACTTACAGACTCCTGTATCTGTTCTTTAAACAGAGGACAAACGTCTTAAATTTGCAGTTATTTCAGAAGTATTACTTCCAGATTTTCATGGAAGGCAATGATTTCACATCTAGATATTCACAAAAGGAAAATAAAGCCTGTTTCCAAGACAACCACATTAGTTTCCAGACTGTTAAGATACTAAGAACATGCAAAGGATTACATATCCCACATGATGACACTTGAAAGACTTGACGCATCTTCTTCTACTCAGTTTATACCCAGTGAGGCATTTGAAGTGTACATATATATTCAAGAGAGACTTGGTATACTTATTTTTCCATTACTCACATTTCTTTATGTTCATTAGAGCCAAAACCTTAAACTAATACAGTAACAAAGAAAACCTCAAGTATAAACAAAAATTCAATCTGCTAGTAGGCATCTTGCATTGATTTCCCTGACATCACAAATAATCTTTCTGCTGAGGGTGCACTGAGTTTTTTACTTTAATGGACATGTAGAAGAATAATGTGATTGAGTGAATTAAGTAAAAAGTTATGGGCAATATTTAATAAACAGACCAGAAGATCATTAGTGTAAAAGTCAGATACATCCCTTAGAACAAACAGACAGAAACTTCTCCAGATTTAAGTAAACATATTCTACATTCTCTGTTCCAGTACAATACATGGGATATTAATTTAGGAAAGCAAATTTGGCAACAGAAAGCACCGAGTCAAAGGCTGATTTTCTTGGCCAGTCTTACCACAGTCCTCCTAGTAAACAGGGAAGAGAGACAAGCCCTACCTGGGTGCTTCTGGAGGCTTTTAGAATAGATAAGCAAGGAGTCATTAAAGTTTATCTACCTGCTTCTTCAACATGGCACAAGTATTTTGAGGTGTGCTCTTCACAGAGTACTACCTAGAAGACTGGCCACCAGAAAAAGCCTACATACAGGTGGACTCATATGATTTCTAAATATTAAAAAGTATTGCTACTGGGAAACACAGGTGAATTCTTATCAGGGTATTACTTAAATAATATGATGTTCAGTCTGGTACTTTTTAAAGTCCTACTCTACAGAAATAACTCAGTGTATGTGACCACAGCCATTTGGTTACAATTCAGTCCTTCTTGCTTTTAAATAGCAGTAATAGGACATCTCTATGAAAACAAATGCATACTGATGTAACTGACATTTTCCTTGACAGCTAACAACATACTGGTTTATATTTATAAACCAACTCTATGGAAGGAAGGCTTACTACTGCCATTAACATGTATTTCATTATACTTATCAAAAGTCAAAAAAGATTTAACTCATTAGTCTCTGTGACAGACCTAGTGTAAATTTTTTAAGTTCTTGTTGCTGCAGCAAAAGATGCTAAATGATATTCAAGTTTTAGACCAGACATACACTTTGTATACACATAAATACACCTCTGTCAAAGGAAGTTAATATAAATCGTTGAAAAAGTCTTCCACATCCTCCAAGCGACAGGACAAATCACAGCATTTCCTTCTTCTTTAGTTTTATTGCTCTCAAAATTACAACAAACTTCCTTACTCTGTTTTACGTACCTAAAACACTGTGACATAACATGTATGTAGTCAATAAGTCCTCTGATATAATGGTACAGACAAAAAGAGTCAGAGAAATTAGAAGTTCTCATTTTAAAAATAATTCTAAAATTGTGATTTTTTGGGGTTTTTTTTTTTTAGCAATTCCTTAGTGTCAGAAAACTTGAAAGCTTACAAATCTATGTATCTTACAAAGGGTTTTTAGCTTGCAGATTTTTATATAATCTCTGAACTACTTCAGAAGAAGTCACAGAAGTTAACTGAAGAAAACAAAATGTGCCATCAGTGCGTTCAAGAGCTGCTATAAAGGAGCACATTAACTAAATCAGCAACCTCAGATCTGAAAAACCCAAGAACTTCTGTAATCATCTGCAAGTCACTATCTATTTATCCCTTTATCCAACAGCTCTGAAGAATATTTCCATAGTGTCTGTCACAATACAGAAAGTACAGGCTGGACTGTCACAGAAGACTGGAAGGGTTAAGTACAAAAGGAAAAAGGAAAGTTCACTGATGTGGTGAACAAGTTTCAAAATTCAATATAGTACTGCAGAGACAGCTTATTTGAAAGCCCTTCTGAAAAACTCCATAAAATATCCTGTACTAGTCTTGGGGAGATCAAATACATATCAAATTTGAGCATGAACATGTTCTCTTGTAATCTCTATACAACAAATACTTCAAAATTAACTCACCCAAATCTTGTTCTATTCCTTCCTTGTTTTTGTTTCTGCTATTGCAGGAGGGTTTCCAGCTATTAGAGAGGGCTTGCTTGGAATTAGCAAATGACAGGGAAAACAGTGTAGGGGAGTAATAAAGGGAAGGAAACCAAGTAAGTGAAATAGCTTAGAGTTGTATATACTGAATTTTGAAATGAACACTTGGTTAACAAAAGTTTAATCTTCCACAACAAAAATCCAGGCTGCCTACTCATTCCTAAATACTCTCACCCATCTAGAACCTTCCTTTTTCTCCGCACAACCTCAAAGTGTCAAGTCCCAAGTAAAAATACTTGTTGAACTGGAATAAAAGTTGATTTACTTCACTAACTAAAGGAAAGAATCTTCTGAAAATACCAGAGCCAGGAAATACCAAGGCAATGTTTCAAAAACACAAACGCACCCCGTTAAGATTGGTCATGCTGGCTCAGTTCTGTGCTCTGGCTGCCAGCCTCTCGGGTGCTTTCACAGCCACATACCGTGGCCTTCAGCTATGGATAAAGCATTAACACACGGCATTTGGAGCAGAAGCAGCCTGCCTGTAGAGAAGATATTAAGCATGGGAAGTGTAGTATATTAGTTCTACTTGTGTATCAAAACCACCTGAGATAAACTACCTCTGTTCTGAGGCAAGTGGTACCATTAATTCATTTTGGTGCCGTACACCTAAGCGGTTAGGTGCTCTCTTCACACCAAAGCAATGATACTTTTATCATTAATGTCAGATGCACCGTTTGGTTATACTGTATTAAGAAACCAGTCCTTTTTCTACTGCGTTGATCTGGAAAAGTTTTCAAACTGACTACACAAATTCTAGAAAAATCTCTGCTTGCCATCCAGTGAGTATGAGAATAAATAGGTTGCCTCAAGGTTTCTACCTATCAGAGAATACTAAAGCTATGCAAGAGGTTTCATTTGTGTTTCAAGCCTTCACAGCATTGAGAAATGATCTCAGCTTACATTTTCATGGCTTTAAAATGACTTTGGGCTTGTTTAAAGCAATGCAATGCTATATGAACAATAAGAACTTGAATTATTTTTGCATTGTTTATACGTGTTAATGAATTTTGCTTGCTAGCCAAGAAAAATATGTAGCAGAAAGTCTTGGGTACATCTGCCCACAAGTAGGCAGTTACAGGAGAATCAGGATCACTTCTTGTCTCACTCTCCACTCTGCAGGATGGCCATTAGAGCTACCTATTTAAGGTAAACTCCCAGTTAAGCTACTCTGCTTTTTAATTTAGTCACAGAATTCACTATAGAGTTAGACCAAGAAAGTAAAGAGGAAAAAAACTCTCAAGTAAGTTGCCTGAAGACACCAACAGAATAATCTTGAATAATATTTACGTCACCCACCACTCAGCAATGCTTCCCCTTGAACCACATTGAAAGTAAATTATGGGGTCTTCAAGAGCAAGGAGGCATTTCAGTCTTAAGGCAGAGGATGTTCAGTGATGTAGTAGAAACTTCTCCCACTCACCAGTATCATGAAGATACAGCAGGTGAGCATAGCACACAAACGCAGCAGGTCACAGCTCTGAGCACTGGGCCTGCACAGGAAGGCATTGCATTGTGGGGGTTTCTCTACCATCCCAGCACATGTGCCATTTCTATCACAGAAAAGATGGGGAGAATTAACAGTTCTTTACATCAAAACCCACTTGGGAGCTGCTTGCTGAACTGTCCCTATGGGCTAGACATATGCACAAGCTGGTCCCAGAGCCATGGCCAGGCATCACTTTGGTGTCCTAACCATACAGCTTCCAGCTCAGCCCAGCTCCCTGTGGATCTCTGACCCACAGGCACGTGCACTACAGTAAATTCAACCATAAAGTCCACCTGCTGTTATAGTGCAGGACCACCCTTTACTACTTAGTGCTGCCATAAAAAGCAAGAGCAAAACATAATTTACCTTCTCTGTGTCAAAACGTAACGTTTGAACATTAATTTTAGTTTCTTAAAAGAGGAAAACACTGAAAACAAGACAGTACACCAAGGCGGGGGGGATGGCAATGGGATCGTTTGTATTCTACTGTATTTATTTATGAGAAAAATAAACCAGATCTCATCTTCACTGAACTGCTTGCTTTCTTCTCCATAGCACTGATTTTACAAATAACAGCTTTGCAAACCCACCTCAGTAATGCTTTATTTCATCAGGTGGGTGGAGAATTTCCCTAGGAAAGTTCTGCCACAATTGCTGTCAGAATTATCTTACTTATTTGAAAGATCTTTAGGATCTCATCTTCCCTCCAAAACACTGCCTACAAGCAATCTAATCACAAATGAAAACAAACAAAAAAGTTCCATTCCTCGGGAAAAAGGAAACCTTTGGCAAGTAACTTGGTAACTTGTCAGTGATAGATGCATCACTGTGCCAAAAGCTTTAATCAACAAACAGGATATGCTACATAGTACAAGGGGTCATGAGAACTTCATCTCACACAACGGAAAGGAACGTCTGAAGGTGAAAAAAGACAGCCAAATAAAGCAAATCCAAAGTGTTCATTCACACTGCAGTTAAATCGGTTACACACTGCTCAACACTTTCTGCTAGCCTACTAAATACATTCAAGTGAAGCACTGCTAGATATCAATCTAGCTAATGCATCCTAAAATTATAATGCCATTACAGATTGGGATTCAGTCTTTTGGGTACCATGGAATTGATATTCAAGAGAAACTTCTCCATAAACACGTAACACTTAATTTATTCCTACCTATGCTTTATACTGTGCATGAACAATGTATATTTGTGTAAATAAGTGCACAAAACAATCCATGAAAAACAATACAATAAAAATTAATCATTATGTAGACTGTATTCACACCAGTATAATACTAGTTTCCAAGCCTTCGCTGATGGCTGTAAAAGTCTTTCCATCATGGTTCCACTTTATACATTAACCCTTATTTCAGTCACATATGTAATTTATAGGTCTGACTTTTGTCTTAATATAAAATCAGATAAACTAAGCCAAAGTACACTAAACATTATTGAAATGTAAATGCACAGCCAACACCACACATACACAGTCACATTTATATATAAACTGAAATTGTTAGGTGAAACACAACACGGTAAGACTTTCAGTTCTTCAGGTTATTCCTCTTGGCTTGAAAACAAGTGATTGGATGTACCGCAGAAGATACCAAGGTGTATCAATCATCATGTACTTTCAAAGTGCTCAGTTAGCACTCCTGCTGCACTACCATTTAGTTGTGAATGCTGACTAAAATTATGACTTGCTGACTTTTATCATTGTCAGTCATTTTGCTTGAACACCAGAAGCTTCGGGAATTTTCTCAGCTACCATTTGCAAATTGTACTGTAAGACAAACCCTTTCCCCACATCCTCTACACCAAACAGCAAAAAATCACAAGGATTGGTGACCAGGTGAGGCCCCAAGCATCCCGATCTAAGATGGCCCTGCTTGAAGTAGGGGGCTCCAGAGGTGCCTTCCGGACAAGGTCTTCCCAGCTACCTCTGCTATATTAGTCTACTCCTTAAAAAGCCAAGATCAGCCCAAGTTATCTTTAAATGACTATCTGAAATACACCTTATACGTATAGTGCATATCTATATATACACGTATACAGACAAAACCAATCTTAAAGTGTTGGAAGTAGTTAACGTCTAGAAAAATCAGCTTGTGACACACTTGTTAACACTGGGAAGGCACTGCTACACTGTAGTCAATGCTACAGAAGAAGAAGCAAGTTTGTTGTAACGTCAAAAAAAGTCAGAAAAACTTTTTCCTGAAAATAATGGAAATAAAATAAAATAAAATAAAATAAAATAAAATAAAATGCAGAACATAAAATTTCCTAGGAAAAGCTGATGAATACAAAAGCAAGGTCCAGAATTGTGAACAATTCCATATTATCCTTTATTAAAACAGGTTATTGGTAATTATTAAACAAAAGCTGACAAAAATATCTCAAATATGTTCTCAAGCTAGGCACACACAAAATACTGTTCTAGGATCACGGATCTGTGCAACTTCAAAAGTTAACGGTGACATTCCTCTTTTGACCAGTCATTAGTTAAACCCTGTTTTAGGATGTGAGTTCCAATACCCAGCAAACCTCTGCTGATTGATGAACACACCACTCAGAGCAGTTCAGAAATACTATTTCCATGTTTCCCCATTTCCTACTGCTTAATAGCTATTCATCTGGAATCAGATGATATTCACTCAGGAGAAGAACCTGTAGTTGTCAATGCTGACCTTCCACCTTCACCTTTCAATTTTTGTTTTGCTATTCCCTATTGGACTAAAACATTTTTAAGCATCCCTTTATATTTTTCCATTCAGAACAAGTTCAATAGAAATGACCACAGAAATTATATGTTACCACTGGAAAACCATACACTTACAATAATTAAAATACTGTCGTTTCAAAACATCTGACACAGGAAGTTAAATTTTAAAAAACAAAGCAAAACAACAGATTTTCATCTTACAATTACAGTCTTGCCAGAAAATCAAAAGCTAACAATGTTATAAAACCAGCAGCAAGGACCAAACAGCAGCAAACAGGCAAGGGCTTTATCTAACCTGACACATGGTCTACCCAGACCCTGCAGGTTCTTGGGCTGCCTTTCTAGCAAAACCCAAATTACAATTCAAAGGAAACATGCAGGAATGCAACGATAGTGGTACAGGTGGCTTTCATCACAGTTAATTCTGCAGGGTTCAAATTGCATCCCCAGATCATCACAGGTTTCCCATCAGCAGCAAGCAAGTGGTCTATGTTATTTTTAAAGCAGGGAAATACATAGAGAGAGAGAGAGAGAGTTAACAGATCTTCTCTCACCAGGAATATAAAACTAAACCCTTTAGAACAACACACGGAGGTAGATGTGTGTGAAAAATCAAAAAACTCAGACACACCAGGAAGCCTTCCTTTGCTGGCAGACTGGATCCCTACAGATGGAAGGCGTTGGGGCTGGAAAGACGGCACCCATCACCTCAGTCCAGGGGTGGTACTGGTTCAACTGTTTTCACCAATTAGCAAAAAAGTCTTCTACTGCAGATGTCTACAGAGGCCAGGACATGCCTCACCCACATCCAAAACATGAGCTGCTAAACAGGATGGTTGATTAAAGTGTGGAGAGAGCAATATGTCAATATCCATTTCCCAAGACATCTAATCACAGGATAATGTCTTTCCAAAATTTAAAGAAGACAAACAACAGATTATTTTTGCCCAGGATTGCCTCATCTGTTTTCACTGCATGACTTCTTAGTCCTTTCCTGATAGATGCACTTGGAACTTGGCCAGCCATTTTTCACTATGCCTAAAAGTTTTATAATGACTTGTCCTATTGCCAGTCATTGAGACTTGGGCTTTTCAGTCATCCCCATCATTACACCTTTTTGGCAAACCCAACATAGACACCTTTCCATCACCCAAAATCCTTCCATAATGAGGCTTCCTGAGTCCCAAAAGATTCCTGGGTCATCCTCTATTCAGCTAAAATACTGCTCTGTGCAAAACTTTGTATAACAAAGGCATCTTATTCTGTGTACTGCCGTTTTCCTAGCCCTGGGATTTAATGCATCAGTAGGAAACAAAACTCTAAACAGCTCCACTGTAAAATATAAATATTTAATTGTTTATAGCATAGCTTGTTCTTATCGAGGAAAACAAAGACACGCCAGGCAAACTGCCATGAATGTTTCTAAAAACTAAGGTCTACCTCGACTATTTTCCTCTATCTGGTCAAGTTTGGGAAACTAGTCTGCTGCTGAGGAGTGGCACCTGCTGGCAGACAGGCACTCTGCAAAAATCAGATTCACAAATACAATCACATAAAATAACAAAATAAAATAAAATAAATAAAATAAAAGGAAAAAAGGGGGAGTTCACATTATTCACAAAGCAACTTTCACTTGCTTCTTGGCTGACAGGATGACATATTTCTTAACAATGTAACTGCTTTCAGTTACAGTGATGATACTGAGTTACCCAGGAACCAGAACAACATTGCCAGTGTTGACAATGAAACTTCTCCTCAGTGGTCAATCAATAGCAGAACTAGTGAAAAAAACCCCACAGCTATACAAGAGCTCATCTTCATAAACAAATAAGGACATAATATATGTTTGTTATTTCATTAAAACTCTTCACATCACAGGTCTCTTAAATAAATTCTTGCAATGGCTCACTGCAGTGGCTGTTAAAAGTCTCTCATGCTTCACTGTGAACAATCAACTGAATTTAAAAACTCAAGAGGCCCAGAAAACAACTTAATATTGTGAGTTGCTATACACCTTAAAATTCATTCTAAACATTTAATCCAAATTAATCTAGTGTAAATGAAGTGCATACTCTGAACAAGTCATTTCAACATGAACCAGAATATCCTTAGTTTTAGAGCAAGCTTCTAGTACCACAGCCTACAGCTGACCTATGCTTGCCAGGAGGTACTCTTCTCGTAAGCCATGGTTCCTGTAACTGTGGCAGACTATAGCTTTTTGGCCTAAAATATCATCGTTTATGGCTGACACATGCCATACTCATTTGGAAAGGATGGGAAAAGGAGAAAGAGATCCAGCTGAAAAGTTTCACCCATGTCCAGGAATGAAAGTAGGAACAATTATGCTTTTACAGGTCCTGCACCTGGGTTGGTCCCAAGCACAAATACAGGGTGGGCAGAATATGGATTGAGAGCAGCACTGAGGAGAAAGACTTGGAGATTTTGGTGGATGAAAAGCTGAACATGAGCCAGCAATTTGCACTTGCAGCCCAGAAAGCCAGCTGTATCCTGGGCTGAGTCAAAAGAAGCATGGCCAGCATGTCAAGAGAGGTGATTCTGCCTCTCTACTCCACTCTTGTCAGACCCGACATGGAGCACTGTGTCCAGCTCTGTGACCCCCAGAATAACAAAGACATGTACTTGTTGGAGGGGGTTCAGAGGAGAGCCACAAAGATGATCAAGGGCTGGAACACCTCTCCTCCGAGGACAGACAGAGAACTTGGCTTCTTCAGCCTGGAGAAGAAAAGGCTCCAGGGAGACCTTACAGCAGCCTTCCAGTAAAGGGTGCCTACAGGATAGATGTGGAGGGACTCTTCGTAAGGAAGCGTAGTGATAGGAGGGTAACCATTTCAAACTGGAAGAGGGTAGATTTAGATTAGAAATTAGAAAAAGATTCTTCACTCTGAGGGTGGTGAGGCACTGGAACAGGTTGCCCAGAGAGGTTGTGGATGGCCCCTCCCTGCAACTGTTCAGGGCCAGGTTGGATGGAGCTCTGAGCAACCTGCTCTAGTGGCAGGTGTCCCTGCTATGTCAGGGGAGTTGTAGCTAGATAATCTTTAAGGTCCCTTCCAACCTAAACCATTCTATGATTTTATCATTTTCATTTTTAAAGAAAGCTTCCTACTCTTAACAGCACTATGCAATCCTAATGTATTTTGCAACAGCATCTAAAATGTGGCATTATTAACAATATTTTCTCTCTCGGTGAAAAAAACCTGTATATTGGGCAATTGCTATATGATTCTAAAAAATATAACACTTTAAAACTCAATAGATCCCTTATAAAATAAAATAAAATACATAAAATAAAATTCTAATACAGATAGTTTTGTGTCTACATAGTAAGACTCCATCTCCTCTGGGAATACTCTATGGGGAGCTGATCATGGCTGATCAGAATTTTGTAATGACTCGTCTCAGCTGCCACGTTAGTTGGATGAAACCAGAGCAGAAACCTAATGTGACAATAATCCCCCTCCCTGATACCATAGTAGCAAGCAGAGGTGTGCTTCTATGTCACCTATGTCACAATATATCACATCTGACATCAAATCTGCAGCTAAAGAACCAGCTGGATATCCAACTACCATTATGCAACATTGATTTGAAACATCAACAATCATCTAATTGTTATACTTTCAGAAATTAGAGGACACTGCTGTTGGTAAACACGAGCCATGCTCACAGATAGACTCAACCCTGGTGTCCTCATCGCTCCACTGGGGACCTCGTCACAGCACTTCTCAACTCCCTTCCAGCCCCACAACATTAGAAGCCTACAGGTGGAAAGCAGGGAGCTGCTGTGCAGATCTCAGTGCAGAGTCCTATACAGGATGTCAAAAATATACAACAATTAAGGAGTACAGGAAGAAGAAAACATTTAAGCTGATAAATGTGCCAAACAAAAGCCTGAAGAGGAACGAACAAAGCAAATCTAACATGTTGGACCATTTAATCACAAAACTATGAGAAAAAGACTTTGAAGAACTAAGAACTTTCTAACTGCAGGAGGAGAGGAGCATATTTTACCGTGCCAATATCTGTTAAAAAATGTAGTCATACGCTGGCAGTCTATAAAGTTCCTAGAATGTGATTAGGATGTTTTTATGATTATTTTTGAAATATTGTGGAGGCTAGTGCAGGGTGCTTATCTTAGGCTGTCTCTCCATCACAGGTCTGAGTCATCTACAAGTGCAACTGTAGAAAACAATTTGAGTAAAAAGCATCACAAAATGAGATAAGCACTCTGAAAAAGGAAGTGTGAAAGCGGAGTATCTCTCTGCAGTCAGAACAGATATATTTCTCAGAGAGAGAAAAACAAAAATGGGCTCCAGAAAAGCAAACTGCAGCACCACTGGGGAAACAGAAGCGTCAGGGCAACACTTTGAGGAGTAACAGAGTGTTGTAGGTGCCCTTTTCCCTGTCAGGCTGTCCAAGGCTAGCCAAGCTAAACACTGCAAACTACTGGGGTAGCTCCTGCATTTTGCTACTGAGGTAGTGAACTACCCCAAGGCAATTCAAAACCAGAATGCACATTATAAAAAGATTATGGTCAAACCAGATGGAAACCATGGTAAAGTTTCTGAATGAAAAAGCCTTCTTGAAAATTGCTGCAGTATGTCCTCATTTGAGTCAGAACAGAACTAATTCTGTTTGTTTTACTTTTCAGCTCAGTCTCTTCCAAGTGACTGCACTTTCTGAAGTTAACGGAGTATTTTTGCAGTCTCTGCTTCTAGCAGTGACAGTGCTCAAAGTTTAACGTTACTACCAAGGATTGGTGTGCAAAGGCTCTTGCTTATACTTGCTCCTGTGCAGACCAAGGTCACTGCTAAATCTCGAGTACCACGTTGGTGGTGCAGAAAGTAAGAGCTCACACCTGCAGGGAGAGGCTGACAGGACAGGTGACCCTAAACTGACCAACAAGGGATTCCAGACCATATCCATCATATTCAGTATAAAGCTGACAGATCACAAGGGTCAAGTCTCTTCTTTAATGGCTGGTGTCCGAGGAGGACTCTGCCCGTTCTGCCCTCAATCCCAATCTGTATGTCCCTGAATCCTGTTCCTGTCTGATGCTGAGTTCAGTCTGAGACTTTCCCAGGGCCTCCTCCACAGCATCGGTGGTGATGGTGATGTAATGGCCATCAGGAGGATTGGGCTTGATATTGGGTTTGTATATATTTGTATATAATGCATTATTTTTATTATTTTCATTAAAGTTGCTTTAGTTTTCTTTTCAAATCCCTAAGTATCTTTCCCTTACTCCCTTTCTCTTTCCCTTTGTGAAGGGAGAGGTTATTAGAGAGCATCTGTCATTTGTCTAGTGGCTGGCACGGCTCTAAACCTTGACACAGTATATTAAAAAATCTCAATATGTATTTTAATAAATAACAAGAATTAAATCTGTGAAAATTCTCGCTTATATTGGAAAAGTCCTTCCTTGTTTCTAGTACAGGAACAAGCCTTCTCAATTTAAGTATTTGCTGCCATCGTGTGTACACTTCAAAAACTACAATCTTGTGAAGGATAGTTTTAATTTATCATGTCAAAAATCGGCTATCAGGCTACACATGAGGGCACTACAGACTTCAGCTAGAAAGTGATGAAGTTTCAAAGACTATCCATGTAATACGAATTCTTCCCTCAATACAGACTGCATATACATCAAACACAAAAACTCAATTCAATTACAAAGACCACATGCTTCCACTATGCAGTCATACAAAGAGACTGATTATGAGCTGTATAGTATTTGGTGGTCCATAGAAAATAAACCAATTGCTTTTGTTCATTCCAAGCAGATATCAATGCTACCGACACAATTCAATACCTTCAGTCATGACATCTCCAAAGAACCAATGGGGACGGGGACATAAGTTCAAATCCTCCTACCAGGATTCTTCTGGATATTATTCAGAAAATGAAAAAAAAAAAAAAAAAGAAAAAAAACCCAAAGACAATGTTTTCATTTCCTCTACATTATGGAATAGAATAGTTCAGGGAAAAGAAAAAAAAAAAAGTAGTATAAAATAGCATAAAACTAATGTATCGGTTTTACATAGTTCAGGAATTCCCACAGAGCAAGGGAAAACGCAACTATATTTTAAGAATCAGTTGCTAGCCAGTCTTGAAAGATGGATGTAAGATCAAATTAGATGGTATTCTGCAGATGTAGCTAGTTACTGTGGGACAGGAAAAAGCATATCATGCTCCCTTTCACCTCAGTCTGCTCTGTCTCTCACTAATATCCCTGAAACAACAAAAAAGGAGCATATTAACAGTACTCAAGCTCCCCTCGTATCAGTAAGCCTAAAAAACACCCAGTAACTGTACTTCTAGTACCACTTCTAACTTACTTTTAGTATAATGAACATTTCATTAGAAATATCTCATTAATATTACTTCTGGAAATAACCTTTAAAGACCTATACCTTCGAACACTTTATCAGACACTACGATCAAATGCGTTTTCCAAATCACATCCTTCAAAAAATGCAGTTTGAAGTCTCTCAGCAGAAATTTTCTGCTCAGCGCATCCCCAGGAGTGAGCTGCATAAACAGCAGGAGATCAATCAGAAGATGTGTGGTTATAGATACAGTCAGCCTCAGCATTAGAACAGACAAAGCTCCCGGCATTACAAAATATGGCTAAAACAACATGAAGATTGATAAAGATGCTACTAAGTACAAGACTATCAAGGGAAAGCTTGAGCTTCAGCTTCTTGGAGAAAACATATTTGATTAACTAACTTCAGTATTAGTGAACTGTATAAAAAACTTCTCATCCTCCACACTACACATCAGTGTGCCCTAAGTAAAGCTCTATATTCAGATATGATACCCATACCCGGGGCTTTCAAAATCCTCCAATTTGTCTAACGCTGCTTGTGCAGACACCTCACATTTCCAAAACAGTTATTCAGATGAGCTCCAGATTCCATTTGAACTCGTGGAAAATACCCATTTTAACTAGCAGAAAATACCAATTTTGTGTCTACGCAGGATAGAAAAGCCGATCCACACAGTACGTGCAATTACAGCACTCATAATACTACTGCAGTAATTACAAAATATGGTACTTGACAGCACTTGTGGAAAGTTGGCAGTGTTTATACCATTGATAGTGGAAATGCACTGAAAACACAGTAAAACCTGCCATGCTTACAAAACACTACAAGATGACAATATTCACACAAGTACCAAACAAACGCTGGAAGGAGGGTGTGAATAAAACACTAACAAGCAGAAATCCTTATGAATTTGCAATTCCAAGTCATGTCCAGTTTGTCGGTTTGACCCACTACATTGTCTTAAAATGCAACAAAGTTCAAAAGATTTGTGAATTGCCTCGATACTACCTTCATCTGAAAACCTAACTTGGTAAGGTTCTCCAAATTCTACTTTAAAATATTTCAAATAATAAAAATAGACAGTGCTGGAATGTCAAGATGCGGGCAAAGCAATCAGAATAGCCATCTCCTCCTATTTCCTTGGGGTTTTTCAAGTCTAAGAGGAAACAAGAAACCTAGCAAGACTAGTATTTGCACACGTACAACTTGGAGATAACTTTTTAAGACATAAATTTTCTTTCTGTAACCTGTATCAAGTTAAACTTTTTGAAATGTGTGCCAGGGCAGCACTGAAAAAGCGGCATCATGCTAAGACAGACTGTTAGATCCAAAGAGCGCTCCGAGATCTGAATGCATACAGCCAACATAACAGATTCCTGATCATTACAGCTCTAATTTAAAAAATCTGGAGGCCCTGAGAAGTATGTACTATCGTGGATCTAACTTATACACAGCTTTGAAGCTTTTGATTTCCTAAGCTTCAAACACACACACAAGTACTGTGGTATGGCAGCTAGCGTGGTTATGCATATGCTGTCTCGTATGGCTTGGACTGAAATTTATACCACCACTAGATGGAAACCTGAATTACCTTATCAACTGACGGTTCTGTAAATGCTCCACTGCTGGTTCTGCTGCGACTGTGTCTGATCATTATTACCACTTTCTTACTTAGAGATCTAATCACACACTGGCTGTCACAAACCTGTACTCGCCAGGAAAATATCCATGAGCAGGCATACACAAACTTCTACAGTGTCTTCAAATCTGAGAGCATGAACATACCTATGTTCTGCTCATTTCCTAAGCCAGTGCTACTCAATGCAAGGAATAAACTGTTACATGAACCCCAGTTCTACAGCAATTTAAATTTCTCAATCTAACTTATAACTTAAAAAATTGCTGTACTCCGCCAACAAACTTCAGCTGGGGTTTAATGAATGCCACACTTTAAATATCAAAGGCATGTTATATACTTTATGAATACATGCAACGATCAAATCATCTGAAATTTATAACCCTATTTGCACACCACATATTGATAGAAAGTTCCATCACTTCAGTGGAATTTACCGTGCACTGTATGATACATAACCTGAGGTGACCGTCACACACAAGCGACTGACCATACTGGCTGACGTGACCCCAAGGACTCAGATATTATTTCCTGCTGTGTCTAAACAGTTGTAAATAAAAACTTCAACTAGCAGATAGCACAGTTATCAGGACAGCTGCATGACATATGATAGATTTGACAGTATAGAGATAACTGGCATAATAACACAACAGAAGCATTGAGAGTACCAATGGCACAGCTTATAAAATTTTGAATTTCGAAAGCACAGTAAAGGTCTGAAACAGTATCTCACATTTGCATTTATTTTCCACCAACCCCAGGCCATACCATTTTTGAAACAGGAAAAAAATGAAGTTTATTTACATATAACAAAGTTAAACAAAAGAAGTTAATCAAATGCTATTCCACACCAACAGGTAAACAGAAAACAAAAAAAACAACAAAAAAAAAAAAGCCCACAACAACAACAAAACGCCCCACAACAAGAAATGACTGGCCTTAGCAGAGGGCAGATGAATCTGAGAGAATGCTGCTGCTCTCCCAAAGAGAAGCACTGATTGCCCTTCCCATGGCAGGCACGAACCACACACAAGCCAGCAGGTATCCACCAGGTTACCCCAAGTCTCTCTGCATGAGAAAGCTCCCTGACCACCTGGATTCTCTGCGGAAGAGGAAGGGATATCAGCTCCTGCTTCTAAATCCAAATGTGAAGGAGCACTGAAAGGATGGAAGTGATGCCAGAATATGAAAAGGATGTTATTACCGTGAAATTTTGCTATAGGGATCGATGTGGTGAACCTTTGCCTTTATTTTTTTTAGTCAAAGGGACAATTGCACATGAATGCTGGTTCAGGAAACCCACCAAATCACGGGTGCACTGAGGCAAAATTGCCAACTTACACAGGTAGACTTCAAATCTTAGAGCAAAGCAGGCCACCAGGAATGCCAGGTCAGCACAGCAGGCTGATTTCCTGCATCTGGTCGTACCCAAATCCCACATGCTCTACAATTTATGAGCCACAACTCCACAGCTCTCAGAAAAGTGAGAAATTCTTTCCTGCATTTTGAGAAATATCAAAGAAAATAGAGGAAATTGTCTCCAATTTAGTTCTTACAAATTAATACCCAGTGAACACCCTAAGTGGGGGCTAAATATATAAGTCTCAGTAGGCATTTACTCTTAATAAGGAGGTTTTCATCCAGATAGCCATAAAAATCACTAAAAGCAAATTCCAATGTATCCGGTAATGTTAAAATGAAATACTACTCTTAAATCCCATTTCACAACTTTTATTAAAGTCATAAAATGGCAAAACCCTTGAAATCATATTTCACTCCCCAAAAATGTATTTCTTTGTCAGACAAAGAAAAGATCACTTATATAATGTACTTCACTGACACCGAGAGCAGAATACAGAAAATCAGCAGCAGTTCTAGACTTACGCAACCTATGTATTTGCTGAAAGACCGTACAAGGGGCAACCCACACATCTCATTCCCATCCCAGTCTGACTCCAGTACTGGACACAGCTTCCTCTTCAACCCATCTTCGAAATCTCCTTTCAACATCTCAATGTATTTTTGAGTGACAGAAGCATTAAAAAAAAACAAAAAAAAAACCAAAAAAAAAAACCAAAAAAAAAACCCCATGAAGAGATGAGAAGGTCATACTAGCCCACAGACTTGGGAAGCACAAAATTCTGTAAGTGTACCCACTCATGAACAGAAAAAGATCTATCAGGACAACTATGGTCTGGGAAATACCATGAGACTACTCAGAATCATCCCAGCAAACTAAATACTACAAGTGACATGGGCAATTGAAAACAAATTTGATGAATGATTATTTGTATCATACCAAACATCACACCGATTCAAAAAATTAACCATTCTTGAGAGACTATGTGACAAGATTCCTCAGAAAGAGAGGTACAGTTCTGCCTTTAATTCTACTAATACAATGGCTGGATTTGTTGTCCAGAAAGAAAAAAAAGCCACCTTTCTTCTGAGTATACAACAGCAGATGCCAGCTCAAATCAGTCTCAGTTAATTTGAAAGCTTATAAAAGACTTCCAGAGTCAAGAGTAGCCAAAGCACTTCAAAGGCAATTTATTCAATCTATTAGACATGAGTAAATGTCATATAATTCTGCAGAATGATTCTGCCTTTATCTCAAGATAGTCCAGACCTTCCCATCTACAGGATCAGGATTTTTCAACAAGCTAAGTACAAAATGATCATTTTCAAAATTAGAAGAAGAAATAAATTATGTAAAACAATTGGTTACTGAAATTACTTAGCTGAATATTCTACATCCTATCATTTGTAAAATGGAATAAAGTAATCAATATTATCTTAATATTACCTATTCTTAAGTAAGCATTCTCATCAGCTACCACATGATTTAGAAGACTGTTGAACTAATTCACTTCTCATATCTGTCAACATTAATTCAATAGCATTCCAAGGTAATAATCACTATCAATCTAATTATATCAGCCATCTCCCGTAAATGAGTACCAATTATTTTAATTAAAATATTAAATATTTAGAAAAGAACATATATTAATAATTTATATACTTAATTTGAATCTACCTGAACAACCATAATTCCTGAACAACAAAGCTTGCTTTCTTTGTATCCCCCTTTAACACTTTCCACTGGGTTTCAAGACGCAAACAATCAACCCCATACCAATTATAGAAACATTGCAAAATTTACATTGATCTACTTTTATGCCTGTACCCCTGTTTGAGAATTAGGCTGATTATCCAGGTCCTGCACTGAGATTTGGGTTTTTCCCAAAGGCCACGGAACAGGACCTTTTGTTAAAGACCTATGGCAAGATTGGAATGTACGGTTGCCCGAGTGCCCTGTAAAACCAGGATTCCTTTGACAGTTCCATTTGAAGCTTTTTAACAGTAAAATCCTACAGGTTTTTCACCATCTTTCATAAGAAATATAGGGAATTTGCTCAACTCGTTTTCTTTGGTAAACAATCAGTGTGCCCAGTGCCCTTGAACCAGCATGATTTAAATACTGAGGGAAAGAAAAATCATTTGGTGCAACCATAATGTACTTAAAATACCAGGCCTATTAACTAAACTAGCAAATACGAATCAAATTGGAGGACAAGAACGTATACCACAAACACAGACTATGAACTAATAAATTCAAGAACACACAGAAGGTCTGACTATCCAGAAAAAAAAAAAAAAAAAAAAAAAAGAGTTTTTACAAAAATCAACTGGTTTTGTGTTAAAATAAGTCATCCTTGAAAATTTTAATTCAAAAAGCATATGGGGCTGCTTATTAAAATTACACTTCATATCGAAGTCCTTATTCAAAGTCACAAAACATCAATGCAGTCATCACTGATGCAGTCATCACATCCATAATCTTTACTTTCTGGTGAATATACATTAAGATATACAATTTTAATATAAAATTATGAATACTATTTTTCTGTAACATGAAATATCATGCCATTCTGTACCAGACCCCCTGCATGCAACAGGAGGACAGAACATGAGGAAAAAACCTATTCCAGATGGAAGTTGAACATGCATACACTGAAATGCATACAATAAGGTACACACATACCTTCATGAACAAGCAAATCAGGAAGAAAAGTGCTTCACGTGCAACATGCCAAAATGGCTAAAACTTAATAGGAAATATAAACACTCCTTTGCATTAAAATTGTAGGGTTTCGCTTTGGGGTTTTTTTAATTGTTATTGGTGCATTTGGTTTTGTTTTTAATAAAAATTGTCAAGAACTAGAGTTAGACAGTTACAGTTCACGTACAAGAAGGGGCACATCACAGCTTGCGCACTGCTCTGTGATATTCTCCCTTCAGGAATCAAACGCATCACAGGTACGCTTGCATGAGCTGCAAGAACTGTTCTTGAGCCTCCAGCCTCTTTCTGATTTTAGAAGTGTCCTGCTGCCCAGGAAGGGTACAAAGAGGACTCCAACTGTATTAGAGCATCTTTCTGTGTGACTTAATCCAAGTCATTTACAGTCCACCCTCCTCAGTTACCTAGTTCAAATCTTCAAAGGGCTGGGAACCACAGCACCAAGATGCAGAGTAAGTCCCACAGGCCAAAAATGTGAACGTGTGATTTAAATTCCACCCTTGAAACAGATGATTACTTGGGTGAGAAAAAAATTCCCCAAACAAACCAAAAACTAACGATGAGAAGAGCCACATTAGCTATGTGTTAATATCTCCCAGTATCTTGTTAGAAGACAGACGTATTTGCAAAGTTCTTTATACGCACACACTCAAAACAGTCATTAAATTAGTTTCCTTTCCTTGAACATATTATAGTTAATAGCACTAAATGTCAGGCTTCAAATGCCACTTCTGTTCCTTGTAGTCTAATTTTTTTTCCCCAGTTTTCCCTATAATCTACTTTTAAAACACTGTAAAACCGAGAAACATTTTCACTATTTGTTTACCTCACAAAAATGGCTGAAGATATTTCAGTGTAAACATTTTCTTCCTTTTCTAAAACTATTTTAAGGAAGATTTTAGCACTGAAAATAGTAGCGTGCAACTTGTCTTTTTCAGCTCACGTTAAAATTGGAAGCAGCGATGTGGAAACATTCTGGCAATATCAAGTAAACGGCAATTGAGAATGACAATACCATCAAGGCATTTCAGAGGTAGATACAAATTTTCCTGATTTCAGGATGTATCAGTTGGAAAGAGGCAATTAAAATACGCTTATTCCTCTCCTCTGAAGGGAGTATCAGGCAGTATTCTCCCTGCTGGTTCCTGATGCCCCAGCACAAGGGTAATGTTGCTGCTTTACCCCCAGGATTTCAGCTACAGCGAGCAGAATGGATGGATTAGATCTGCTCCCATTACCCTTGTTGGTGAACCAGGAGGCACTGGATGGTACCTGTGCCAACCAGCTTCCAGAGCAGAGCAGAATACATTCTCTTCCACAGAAAGGAAAATAGCTTTGAGATTCAAAAACACTACCAAACCAGTAGCTCAATGAGCACGCAAATTAATGGGGAGCTTGTCTATGGATCTGTCCATTGCAGTTGATTTCATGCTTTAATTGAAGCTTTTCTTCTGTGAAGCGTTTGTCCCATTTGCCTGTTGTGTGGATGTTCTGGGGTCTATTAACATCTGTTGTAGTTCAGGCATGCGGGCTCAGGAGTCTTCTTCCTCTGCTGCTCGTGAAATTTATTACATCCTAATCACTTGTGAGCAATCTGCTTTTCTGTCCTTGGTGAAACCAGACACTAAGTTCATGAGGAGTAGGCAAAGAAGCCTTGTTCACATAAGAATTGTTTTGTTAGAAAACACTCTGAAAAAATGTCACTCAAAAATGAAATACAAGCTGAGGGGGAAGCTATGTACACCTATGTATTTAGCTAATTATAATTACGCAATTAGCTATATGTGCAGTTATAAATATATATACACGTTTATATAATGTATTATTATAAATTAAACAGATAATTTTGTGTATATATTTTTATATCTGTATATATAGCTAATTATATAATTGTTGTCATTCTGTTAGACATACTCGTGTGTGCCTACTTATAATCACGCACAGACGAGGCAAGGAAATAAGAACCTGAAAAGGGAACCCGCACAGAGATGCGGAATTACAAAGAATTTTGTAACTCTGTGACGAGCTCGCCCTCCGGGGACAAACTTCGTTCAGGGGCATTCTCTAAATCCCACGAGCCAGCAACCGGCACCTTGCCGGCACTCAGCAGCGAGCGGGTGGTTCCGCCTGCCCCTCTCCGACACAGGCGAAGCCCTGCGAGCTGCTGCTGCTCCGCCACGGGCACCGGCAGGGCCGGCAAGGGCGGCGAGCGAGGGCCCGCCCGCCGCTTGCGAGAGGCCGCTCCCCCTCACCGGGGCGGGCGCTTCGGCCGCGCCCGGGCCTCCGGCGCGCACCGGCGGCGGGCCCCGCCGCTCCAGGCCGGACGAGGCAGGCAGGCGGCGAGGGCCCAGGCTCGGAGCCACCCGAGGGGCCCGCGGGGGTCGGGAGGCGGCCCCCCCGTCAGAGCCCCGCGGGGCGACGGGCACTTGCCTCCCATTCCCGCAGGAAGCGCTGGGCTTCGGCGGGCCCGGCGGCCTTGTGCTTCCGGAATTCCTCCTTCACGTAGCGGTCTCCCAGCGCCCGCAGGGCGGGCGGCAGCGCCCGGTGCAGCAGCAGGATCCGCCGGTACAGGTGCCGCGCACCGCCCGGCATGGCGGCGGCGGAGCGGGGCCCGGCGGGCTGTGGAGCTGGCCGCGCCGGGGGCGGGGCGAGGGGGCCCAGCTGCCCGGGGCGGGCAGAGCCGGAGCTGGGGAGGACCCGACTGGGGCCTCCTCTGGCTTAGGAGGAGCGAGCAGTTCGCCGACTTCAGCGTCTGCGGCGTGTAAGCGCGACTTGAAGCTAAAGCTCTGCTTTATACGCCAGAAAAAAATATGCCGGATAAACGCAGAGCCTGCTTTTTGCAGAAAATTCATCTGCACAGCGCTTGAATGTTACCAAGAAATTCACTTGCGAATGCCACTTTCAAAAGAGATGGAGGATGAATAAGCGCTCAGTCTTGTTTCCGAAAGATGCGTGTGGATGGCAGGGATCACGATAAAAATAACCAGTTCGTTTTTAGCTCTGTTTTCACCACCAGCAGAACAAGCTATGCGCTTTATACCTGGGTACAATTTGGCACAAATTAATTAGACCCCTGAAACGAAGCTTTATACTCTTGAATTTGATTTGTTTGCATTTTTAAGCATGGGTGAGAGATGAGAGGAGATGTAGTAAGAAATCTAACTGCCTCTGTGGGGCTGCTCAGGACTTTGTGCCACAACATTGGTACCACCAAGCTCCCATTTTCTCACAGCTACAGCCAGAGCTTCAACTCCCCAGCTCTTCATAAAAGATTTTTTATCCATTTAACATCACATCCATCCCCTCCACAGGGAAAAATTTCCAAATGTCATCAGTCAGATACTTTGTCAACAGGAGGTATTTTGGAAAAGGCAAAGAGTGAAAATCAAGCAGTGGCAGCAGTACCCAAAGTCCTGCCTCATCATGGGTTCCTGTAAAGTTCCTTCCAGTCAGTCAAATCATTGACTCTTCAAATCAAATAGGAAACATTTCTATAGTCCCTGGGAGCATTATGCTTTCCCCAGGATACTGAGAAATGTCATAAAAATGTACTGCCTCGTCAAAAGCCCAAGTCAATTATACATGAGCAACAGAGGAAAGAGCACACTGCAGGCTCTTTCACTCACTACCATTTCTTGAGGTTTACTTATTCCCCTAAGCACTTTGGGGATGGAAAACAAGTTCCCAGTAACATCAATGTTACTGAAGTGAAAGAAAGCCATTAGAGTTTCACTTTTTTGTACTGGCAGTTTCCAGTTCTTTTCATGTCTTTGATGCTCTCAGGGTGGGGGAACAGGCCCTGGCAGGGGTGGCCTGATCCTCAGATTGACTGGTTTTGCTACAGTTTCATACTACATTTTCTGCAGACATTTCTTTGAGGAAGGATTTCTGTACTTTACCCATTTTGTCTATCCCTGTGTCCTTCAATATGTTCAAATGTTTAAAAGACCCAAGTTAAAAACCTGATTTGCTTTGTCAGTTTTATTTGCAGTGATGTAATTCCACCGAATCACCTGAGGCTGCATTCATTTGTATTTACATCCTTTTCATATAATGACTGTCACACTTAACATTGCACATTGACAGTCTTCTCCTTGCTACAACCATACTACTGGGGTCCTTAAGCAGTCCTTTTCCTTTAGTGGCCTGCCTAAGCCCTCTACTGGGCACTTGTTTTGTGGCTCAAATGCTCAGGATGCATCAACCAGGTCTGGAACCTTCAACTTTATTTACTCCTTTTCTTTCTGTGCACAGAGACAAAAAGCTATTTTGCCCATCCTCTGAGGCAGGTGGTTTCTGATCATCAGAGGAAGAGGATTCCTGCAGCATCTGTGCACCTCCAGGCTGCTTCTGCTGCAACTCTTGAGTCTCCTCCTTGCCCCTTCCCTAGGTGCTGCCAGAGGAGCAAGGTAACTGCCAGTAAATTTCCCATGAAGCAGAAGACAGAATGGTAAGCTCAGCAAGCTCTTTGATGAAATGTTAAATTGTGAGCCTTTGCCTATTAACAGTTTTTATATCCCAAAGTCCTCAAGGGCTCTGCAATTGTCAAGGAATATGGAGAGGCTGCAGGGGCAGTTGAATGCCATATCCCTTGTTTGTGGGCACAAAAGGACTCACCATCAGAACTCTAAAGAACCTGAAAGTGCACAAGTCTATGGGATGTGATGCGACGCGTTTGTGGGTCCTGAGGGAATTGGCAGATGAAGTTGCTAATCCATCACATTTGAGAAGTCGTGGCAGTCCAGGGAAGCTCTCACTGACTGGAACAGTGGAAACATAAGCCCTGTTTTTAAAAAGGGAAAAAAGGAAGCACTGTTTTTAAAAAGGGAAAAAAGGAAGACCCAAAGAACTACAGGCCAGTCAGTCTCACCTCTGTGCCTGGCAAGATCATGGAGCAGATCCTCACAGAAACTATGTGAAGGAACATGGAAAATAAGGACATGATTGGTGACAGCCAACATGGGTTCACAAATGGCAAATCATGCCTGACAAATTTAATGGCCTTCTATAACAGGATTACAGCATTGGTAGGTAAGGGAAGAGCAACTGATGTCATCTGCCTGGAGCTGTGCAAAGCAGTTGACACTCTCTCACATGACATCCTTGTCTCTAAATTGGACAGACATGGGTTTGACAGATGGACCACTCAGTGGATAAGAAATGGGCTGGATGGTCACACTGAAAGACTTGTGGTCAATGGCTCGAAGGCTCAATAAAAAGTAGAAGACAGATTTTGACCCTGTGAATCTGCCAGAGTGGCCCTGTTGTTTGCTACAGTCCTAACTCCAAATGTAGAAAGAAATGTGGAAAGACAGGAGGAACATTTCTGTGGTTTTTTTTTTTTTTATCAGTAATATGTTAACTAAAGAAGATGAAGCTGAAGTATTTACTGAGCTGTTATAATTGCTGTAATTTTTTAAATTATCAAGAGCATCCTGAGATGAGTTCTTTTTCTGAATCAGAATAAATGATAAAATATAGAATACAATTATGTGAAGTTCCTTTCCAGAGCCATTGGTAGTCCTGACGAAGCTAAATTGTATTATCATCTGTTAAAAAACACAAGATAATCTGTGATCTTCTCTAAACTGTGGTTCAATGCTAAAGTACAGTCTATTTTCCTGCTACTAAAAAAAAGAAACAACAAACAAACAAACAGATATATATATATATATATATATATAGTTGTGTCCCATGTTTCCTATTTTTGCATTGTGCACATGACAACAAAATTGTACCTCTTCGTCACGGTTTGTACTGGGAGTGGAGAGATGCAGCAACACACAAATTCAGCAAGAGAGAGCAGACCTTTATTAATTTATAACCCCGTTTTCTATACCCTAGCCCCATAGGGCGACTGGTCAGTGATCACCCATCTCCTAGGGTGATTGGCTAAAGTCCTACCACACCTATTTCAAAATATTTTTCCAAAGTACCATAAACAGAACTTAGCAAAACACCAGGTGTTGGTCCAGCTTACAAACACCATCCTACTGTTTCTCATAACACTGGTGAGAAAGGCAGGATTCTCACCGAATATTGTGAGAACCTGAGAAAATCCCTCTGCTAGCAGCTTTTCAGCATCCACACCTCTTACTTCAGAAATATTAAGTTTTTAATAAATTCTCTAAATATTCAGGCAGATTCCTTTTTGCATACTATTCCAGACAAGGCAGGCTTTTCTGATTCAGAAGCCAAGTCAAAGTTTTGTTGTGACGGCACAAATTGCCTGCTAAATATTCTGCAGCATCTTCCAGTGTGCCTCGTAAACTGAAAAGAGGCAGAATTATCCCTTCTTTGTGGGAAACAACTGCAAAATGAATAGTTTCATAAATTACTTAGAAAAAGCTACAGTTAATTGGAGATTGACAGGATGCTTCTGCCTCTGTTGAAGTGGAGTAGAGCTTTGTCCTTGATTCAAGAGTAGCAAAATCAATTCTAACGTGGGACTCTCTGCTCCAAAACCCACCAAAAAGTTGGACGTGCAAACTATTATACGTGGATGCTGTTAAAAAATTAACCCATTCTTTCCCAAGGGCTTGGAGAAATACAGGCCGGTGAAGATATCAATCACGTTTGCTGTTGGCTGCAGAGACAACTGCCTGTCCACCCACATATGGCCCAGGTGAAACCGTCCTTCTTCACACAGGCTGTGCTTGCTGTGCCCCAGGCTGGTCAGCAGGGCACAGTAGTGAGAGCAAGACAGATGGTTTTCATTTAAAAGCTCCATTTCAGTGAGAAAAAAAAGATGCCATAATAAATGCTCTATGGTGTAACTCACCAGAATGGCTTCAGGTATTCATGTACGCACCTCACAGATGAAACCAAATAACAGAAGGTATTTCTTATGAAATAGATAAAGTACATGATGATTTTGGAAGGGAGAGATAGACAGCTGTTTCTGGACTTCAGTCAATTGCATGCTTGGCACATTGATAGCTTTTGGGCATTAAAAGGAAGTTCTGCTTTGGTTCAGCTTATGCTTGAGCTGCTCATTTGTTGCAGGATTTCTTGTTCTTTCATCTGAAGCATATGATCTGTATCATCCAAAACACATTTTTTTGACAGAAGCTGTGCTTTCCTCCTGCAGACTTAAAAGATGCCAAGTGTATTGGAAATCTTCAGAGAATTTGGCTGCCAAACTTGATCAAGGTTCTGCTCGAACTTGTCTGAGCAGAGCTTTGCAGCGAGACGAATGTAGGAAGCTTCACGCTGGAGAAGTGCCAGGCTTATACAGGGACCCTCCTGCTCACCCTCTCCTTACCTTCCTCTCTGTACCTCTCCTTTCCCTCATCTAGTGCCAGATTTCAAAGCACAGAAGCACCAGCACTTATCAGGTAAGTGGCTGTGAAAAAAAGAGGGAAGGATTGTGAAGATACTGTGAGGGTTTTCTCTAATCTCATTTTAGAAACATCTACTGTTCAGCTGATATTTTCTAAAGTAGTTCAAATCAGTGAACTGATCCAAAGTTAAAATTTTGGGTAGAAGGATTAAAGGGCATCAAAACAAATTGTAATGATAGTCAAGATATTTTTAGGGGGAAAATCTCACACCTTCATTTCTAGGCCGTAGTGACAAATCAGGCTGTGAGCTGGAAGTCTTTTTTGTCCTTAAGCTATTATAGTTTTCAACGTTCAAAGAAAACACCCCAAAGACTGCCTATATTACAAAACAATTTTTCTACTTCTGAAAATTCAAACAGAAATTGAAAATGTCAGTGTTTAGAATCACTGTGTGTCTTCTTATATGAACAATCTTTTTGGTCAATACGTTACTAATCCACTTGATTACTCTGACACATGTGCTGTTCTGTTCAGCCGCATTAAAATTCTATAAAAGATGCGATATTAATTCACATAAATACAGTTTGAAAGAGTATGATTTGTTATTTCAACTATAATATAAAGTGTGCACCATTCATGGGTAAAGCTTTGTTTTCATCGTCTACTTAGTAAGTCATTGCAAAACTTAAAACCGTACAAAGATGCTTCCACAAATGCATTAAAATTCCTTCCAGAACACAAAAAGAGCACAGAAATTGTTATGTTGGTTGTTGTGACAGAGGAGGCAAAAAGAACAAGGGAGGAGATGGCCAAACTAAATAAATTAACATTCTGAAAAGCTGCAGAAAAGACCAGATGTGTGTGAATGCAAAACCGTGGCTCAGACTCAGGACATCAGAAGGAGAGCACAAGGGGAGCCCCTTCTGAACAATCCGTGGTTCCCGGGAGCTCCAGATGACACACCATCAGGCCCTGAAGTCTAAACTTGGGGAATAAAACTAACTAGGGTACATCACTTCTAAGCTTTCAGCCCAACTTCACATTCACCCAAGGGGAATTTAAAACACAACATAAACATGTGTTTAAATGAAGTTAGAAGAAAGCTTGTTGTCCTGTCTCCTGTTTTAATTAAATATGTTTTATATGAAGAACATAGCTTACAAATGCAAGCTGTGTGGTTTCTCTGGCAGCACTGCAGCTCTAAGTAAACACTCTATAGTATTATTTTGTTTGCTTTCTTCCCTAATTAAGTTTTTAAAGTTTCCTCAGCTCTCTGTGTGGCTGCTTCAGTTTTGGCAGAAGTACTGTGTCAAAGGGGACTGGGAAGAAGACTGTGCTTTCTCTTTTCCCTCCCTCCACCGAGTAAGCCAACCACAGATCAATCAGAAATCCCTTCTCATTTTTTAAGATATATAGATGACAGACTACATGCAACAAGTGAAGCATGAGCCCTGGGGGTCATATTGTTGTGAGAGCCCATACCCTCTTACTGGGAAAGAAATGAAGCAGTTGACTGCAATGATCATGGGAAATGCAGCACCCAGACTGTGCTGCTCACTTCAGAGCAGAAATCAGAGCTGAGCCACAAAATTGGAAGCCAAACATGAATTTTGTCATCCTTTGAGGGCGTTTGGATTTCTCCTTCTACCTTCCTCAGGGACTATGGGTTTTCAGGTTCAAGGCTTTGCTATAAAACTGTTAGCATTTCATGAATCCAGATCATTGTCTGCTGTTTAAAATCAAGTACACATAATCCAACATCATTCACCATTTTGGCATAAACAATATGCCATCAGCAAAGCACATACCCATCTCAGGCTCTTCCTAGCCCTTGATAGCCTCCTGAATGCATCTAGTTTATCCAGGACAATTTAACACACTGGCCAAGTGCTGGTATACTTAACTGGCCTTGAATTAAAACACTTGGCATCACCTTTGATGTGAAGCACTGGATAGACATCTCCTGTCTCTATCCAGTTTTTGGTGTTGTTATCAAGCAGGAAAACAAATCTAACATGAAACTGTGTAGCTCTGTAACTGTTCATGTCTGTTTGTTGTGTTCCCTAGCCTGCAATTCAGCACTGCAGTGCAGGCTGGGGGATATCTGGATGGTTACTCATCCTGAGTTTATTATTCACTGGATCTGGTAATATTTGGGGTTACATTTCTTCGTAGGCAGGATTTTCCTTTTGCGGTTTCTTGATATAACATCACGTATTAATGGTTGAGATTCAGGATAGAACTATAGGATACCACATGAAAAAAAGGGTGCTTTAACATAAATATTCGAGGTTCTTGAACCCGTTTCATCCAACAACGCTATCACTGTTCATCAGTTCCTCCCTCTGCCCCCTTCCCAAACCACCTGAAGGCAGGATCGGTAGTGATCAAAGGACATGCTGCATTTCTTAGTATTGAAATGATCACATCTGTGAAATATGGGTTTTAATAATGAGTTTATTGCTGTTTGCTTTGTGAAATATGGCTTTGCCTTCTCCTAAACCAAAACAGAAATTATTTACAAGGTGCCACAGGAATAATTTTTCGACGGAAAAACAAGTATGTTAGCGATCACAAACTCCTCACTGATTTGTGAAAGTGGCTTGGTGTTTTTTACTTCTTTAAGTTTTGTTTTTCCACTGAGATGTTGAATGATAATTTGTTCTTGTATGCTATGGAGCAGTAGCAGCTCTAGTTGCTATAGAAAACATAAAGCCCTTCAATTGCAAAAGCAAGCTGTAGGAAAAAAAGTATCAACTGTTTCTGTCTGACGTGTTAAATAGTAGGATGGTCACAGTCTCTTTAAGAGAAAAAAGTTGGAGACTTTCCTCTAATGAGAGATAGCAACTACAAAGTGCTGTAGCATCATTTTTTCTCCTATTTTGATTTATTTTTTCTCACCACATATAAACTATACAATTTTTACAGTAATTAATAAATTAAGAGGGGGGAAAAAAAAGTGTATTTAAAAATCCTTCACAATGAATTTTGTTTAATCTTGAAAATGTACTTGTTGAATTATATACTTGTGGAGTTTATGGTGAAAACAGTGTTCTGTAGCACAGCTGATTTTTCTGTGAGCTCTCAAATTCAAATGTCATCTGTGTCATGCTTAGAAGTTGAACAATCCTGTCCAGGTCTAAGGTACTGTCTGTATTTCAAATGTCAAATTGTTTAAGAAATTAATACCCAGAATTTATCCCAGCTTTAAAAAATATCCCAGCATTAATATCTGGAAAGTCTTACTGTGTTCAAGGGATCATTTCTTAATTTTTATGCGTGGAGGAGCACAAGCATACCATGAGCTGTACTGGAGGGGATCAATACTTCAGAAATTCTTCAAAAGGACAAGAATTGTATCCTTTCTGTTGTTCAGATTCATATATCAAAACTGTGCTCTTCAAAGCTTCCAGAGGGCTTTGCTGTGACTCATTTACTGTCTTCCTGCACTCCATTTTCAAAGTTATGCCCTGGGAGCAAAACTTCTCATTTAAGACCTGGATTTCAAAGTGCTCTAAAATCCACAGGCATCTCCGACATGTTTTGAAAATCATTATACCTCATCAGAGCCACGGGCAACATTATCCATGCAGGTCTGAAGTCAGTTGATATAACAGGTCTTCAGATAAAACCCCTTTTTTTCAACATTCCCGGGAAGGACTGCATTTGATATGCTCTGCAATACACTGGGATTTGATGATTGTCTTGAAAATTCAGTCATGACAATGATTTTGGGACAGTTCATGGTGCAAATTTGGGGTCATGAAGCTGCTTATAGCAATTTCTGATTCTTGTTTTTTCCATTAACAGCTCAGCAAAATCTGAAGGTGTAAATCCCATGAAATATGTGCATATATTGGCCTGATCCTGAGCTCAGCTCTTCAGCTTACCAAATGACATTACTGAAATTTGGTAAACAGGTAGTTTAGAAATATTTAACACTACTTATTGGTTAAAAAAAGAGTAAAACAAAGACAAAAATTGCTTTACTGCTTCTAGAACACTTTTTTTTTTTTTTTTGCTGTCAGTAGGTGCTTTCAGTTCCTGCTTAGCTATTGTCTGTATGATACATGTGCTGTTGTACAAGAAAACAAATAGATATGCTACAGATATGCCTGTACCTATTTTTATATAAACGTATGTACATATACATGCACCCACATACCCCTCCAAGCACGCATATGTATGCGCACACACACACACACAAATATATATACCTGAGTGCACATAAAACCTTTTTTTTCATTGTAGTGGTCTGAAATAATGTATCATAAGCTTATTTCCTTTTTTGACTTTGTAATCAGATTTTTTAAGGGTTTTAATATGGTGACTTTGATTTTTTTCTTTCTGGTAACCTATCCTAGTACTTCCCACAATATAAACTGTACCCTGCGCATGCGTACTTGACACTCGCTGATTGCTTTGCATGCTTGCATTTCAAAATTTGCCTTCAGCTACATCAGGGTTGCCTGTGAGTACTACATTACCCATTCAACAGATGAGAAAGTTGAGAAACTGAGACATCCAGTAAAGCCAGCATTCAGTAAAACAGTGGCAGAGACAGGACAATAACTTGAGACATTCCTGGGTCTCAACTCAGTGCTTTAGCCAATCACTTGTATTGTCTTTGAGGTCTGCACAACTTCGTATTAACCCACATTGTGTCAATCTGACAGCTTTTATTAAAAACTTTTTGGACAATACTTTGTCATCATGTGATAGATTACCCATACAAAACCAACTTAAAGACTATGGGAAGTTTAACAAAATCTTTCTACATACATTGTAGAGGCTCTCTTGACAAAGGGAACATGCAGTTACTGAGATTCAAAGTCTTAACCCTACAATGAAGTAAAAGATGTTCCTGCAGCAGAGTTGCCCCTAGCAGCAAAAGACTTGAAAGATTCTGATTGTCTCTCATTGATACTGAGTAACAGAAATACGTCTTAAGGTAAGATTCAAACATTCATTAAAGAGGGAAAATAAAACAGCATTACAAAAAAAAAAAAGCCTGAGGTTTCCTTCTTACACTTTAGAAGTTAAAAAATATTCTTCTGTCTCTTTAATTGTAGTATGCAAAGGTCTACCCCAAGTTATTTAGTTTCTGTAAGTAACAACCCTGTCCTAGCCTTCTTATTGGCATTTACTCCTATGCCACCCACATTGAACTCCAAATCTGGATCCAAGGATTGCTGAGCTGTGAAGACTGTATTTGTATAATTCTGTGAGTAACCACCCATATAACCTCAGAAGAATCAAAGAGAACTCAAGATATGCTGAAACATTCAAAAGTCATTTGAACACCACCTACCAGGAGATGCTCACAGGTTTAATGATATTTTATATACATCCTATTCCATTCTCTGGTTGGTTTTTTCAGGGTGGAGAGGGATGGGAAAGGGCCAAAGACAGCTGTTTGCATTTCCCCATTTACCAAAAAAGAAGTTTTATATTTCATACATGTCACCTCAGATGGTGGTAAGTCAAATCTCAGCAATGTGCCACACTGCAGAACCAGAGGAAGGCAACTGAGCATTGCCACAGGTCAAAAAATCATGTTTAAAAGGAGATGAGGACTAAAAGCTACTAAGGATAATTAGCATGGCTATGCTGTTTGCTCATTCACTACCTAGTAATCAGCCCTTCCTCGGTGGGTCAGTGTCTCCTTTTTGACTGCTCACTAAAGAAAATTAAGAGATTTACCCAGGGCCAAGAAGAAGTCAAAGCAAGAGCAGAGCAGCCTCAGCATCCTCACATCCCTCTCCTGGCTTCACCCCTCACCCAGGGAGTTCCCATGTCCAGAGGAGTTCCGTCTTCGGGCTTGACAGAAGTTACTGTAAGGCTGGAAACAGTGTTCATCACTTCTCATGTCTGAATTAAGTGACCTAAAGACAGCAGGCTGTGTGCTCCCAAAAAGCAGATTCTTCCAGGGTGTCTCAAAGTGAGCGCCCAAAAGTGAGGAATGTCAGTCTGCTCATGAAATATGCCCAGATGGGGCCTGCAGCAATGGGTGTGCAAAGCTCTCTGATCCATCTCTACATACATATGTGAAGACACATCTTCATGCAACCACATATGCAAGCAGACCTCTGTATCAAAAACAAGGAAACAAACATTCATGTAAATTACTCCTCACCACTCTGTTTAACAGGCAGTAGCAAAGACCTGGCACACCTGAGGACAAATGTTCTTCCACTTCTCTTTTTAGCCAGATTGCTTAACCCTCCCACTTTTATTTTCTGAGAATTTATAAACATTTCTCAAGTATGTAACCGCCCCTCTATCTGTTCCAATTCAGACACACAAAATGGGTTGATTCATTTCAGGTTTTAGTAATGAATTTCTCATCATTTTTTCTCTCTGGCTCCCATGCATGATCATAAGGATGCATTGTCTGGGATGCACTGGCCAAGTAGAAGATGTTTATTTGTAATAAAGATATATATGAAAATCCTCTGTATCCACTGGAAATTATAAACATAAAAATATCTCCACAAGTCTTCAGTTTTTTAAAAACCCCTCTGTTTACAATTGTTATCTTTAGGTCCCAGTTTGATGTCATAGTGTCCCTTTAAACAAATAACTGGGGCAGTGCACTGCTTTTCAGAGAGGAAGTGAAGGTTACCACTGACTGTCTTCTTGCTGGTCAAGAGATTCAGCAGATTTTTGGGATTTGGATGAAGAAACCCCACTCTTTATTATCTGAACAAATATTTCTTTCTTAACAGTTCCTTTGTAGCCAAGTTCACGGGGAATGTAATTAACAGTCAAATGAGGGAAGAGAATAACTGGGTGAACTCCAGAGAGTGTTTGATTATTACCCAGAATTACTGTGGAACACACCCATAGACACATACACATGTGCACCCCCCTGCCAGCATAAAAGACAAAGGGTTCTATTAGCACCAGACAGGGACAGGAGTATCATACTTGCATTTTTCAGGCTGGATCTCAGTTGGTTACCGCAGTAAGAAAACTACTAATATACATGACCACTTGCAGAAGCCATGGATGGTGTGGTAACATAGGACAGCAGCCCAGAAATCTCCATCTGATTTACTTTTTATTCATTATTAGGTGTCACTGTGTTTCACATCCCATAATAACTCTGTTTAAAGAAGTTACACATATCAGAAAATATGGAAGACATTTTCTTGCTCTTGATTTTTTATTCTTGACACAATATAGCCATTCAGAACCAAAACCCAGGATGTCGTATCCAAACAAGCAGCTTCAGAGATACACACATTCCTGTTTTGTCCTGCATCCTGAATGCTGCCAGTCAGGAATCAAATGCCAATTTTGACGCTCTGAAATTATTTGAGGAGGGACATCCAGCCCACAGTTGCCCATTGCTAGAAACCCTGCAACCCCTGCAGAGGATGTCTAAAGCCAATGTACAGAAGGATACATCTGTTTTATATGGTATAGTAAGAACTTGCTGTAATATTTTAACTGTCAGATCATTTTTGTCACAGATTTATGTTTTCTCGCTACGTGGAAGACCACTTTTAGATCTTTATAATCACAGACTGAACTAGTAACACCTTATCCTTCTTTTTTTCTTTATATTTGTCTTTTCTCCTGACTCCTCCCTCTCCCCCTCTCCCCTTTTTCTTCCTTGCAAATAGCACTGTGAAAAGCCCATTGTTGAGCAGTGGGCTTGTGACATTAGGGTCAAATCCCTACTCCTTTGCTCACATTCCCTCTTCTGCTCTCTAAGGGATGAAATCTAAGTGAGAGAGTAACATACAAAATTGTACAGAGCTTTGGACTACCCGGTTACATTATAAACAGAGCATTCAAGATGGTGCTTCACTTTGAGCACATTCTTGACTCTCGCTCAAATCAACGTGCAACGGTACTCAAGTATCCATGGATTAGGATGACTTCCTTTAATGCAGATCTTTTTATCAACGCACAGCTCATATTTGCTGCTTTGCTTCCATGCACAATATTGGCCCTTTTTTGGACAGCCTAGATTTTCTTCTCACCACCTGGAAACCTGTACAACCCTGGACTGGATCTAGTCCATACTGTATCCCTCAGTTGTGGATTGATTTGCTTCCATGAACTGGAGCCAGAGCCTTGTTTTCAGCACAGCATATTTCTCTTCTGGATGCTACACCAGTACCATAACTATGTAACATTTTCCACTCAGCAAATTGGCACAACCTACCCTGTTTTAGAAACAAAAGTATGGTGATTTTTTGAGGTGCTAGTTCTAATAAAAATTATAGGAACAGAGCTGATGGAAGACAAGGGAATTCAGAAAGATACACTTTGAACATAAGTGTGAGCTGGTAGGAAATTTATTCTCTTTGCTATCATTAGCATTCACATTTTCAGAAATAGACATGTTTTGATTGCCTTCTTTATTTATTTTTAATAACACTATTTGCAAGAGAAATACCTTACTGCTGGAGCACCATGTGTTTGGGGTTGATTAGGTATAATTTTCTGCACAAGACTTAGAGAGACTGCATCACATTAAGAGAGAAATGCACTAGTAGCAGCGTGGCACAGAAATCAGGACTATGTCCTTTTAGAGTATCAGAAACATGTGTTTACATGTATCTCCTTTTCAAGAGCAGAGGAGGTGCGTTTGTGTATTTCAGCTGGTTACACACAGTTTGAAGTTGCTTTAACTCCGTTTTTCATCTGACAGCCACTACTGGAGACAATAGGGAAGCTTTTCACGGGGGATTTGGCCAGTGTTTTGCTCATTTGTTTGTTTTTCAACTAACAATAAACAAGTGGTACATAAGTAAAATACCTTACATTTTCTGGTTTTCAATTTCCATTGTAGAGTACTTGAGATACCTGCGGGTGTTCTTCTGATTTATCATCCCACCTCTCAGAATGATGACATCCCCTTTTCTCTCAGAGGGGAATCTCCACTGTTTCTGCATGTAATCCTCTTGCAAACACTCCTATAGCCATCTGCGTTGGCCAGTAGATGTCATCATGTTTCCACCACAGGAGCACATCAAACATATTCATCTGGCTGCAAATGCATATTCAGTCCTGCAGACAATGCAGTAGACTATTTAGGACTTTTTCTACCCTGCAGCAAAATATTTGTTAAAGATACTTCCAGAAAAGAGTGAAAATTAAGTTCCAAGCATTTGATAGCTGTGACTAACTAGCCAGAATACCCTTGGTCTGAGCTAATATAGTGCCAGTGGTATTATACAAACACAGCTTACTCAACAGCAGACAAATCACTGTTAATAAACTATTGCACAAGATGCCAACAGAAGGAGGACAGAAATAATGTCTCATGGATTAGCCAGCTTCTTTAAGTAACCAGCTTGCTTTGCTGTGAGGTAATCTGCTCTTCAATACTCAAAGAGGCAGAACTGAGGATTTGTATTACAGAACTTTTCAGATCTTCACAGTGTAATGAAAAGTGGCTGCAGCCCATTATTTTTCAGCTGTTTTATCCTAGACTATGTTAACGGCTTCCTCATTTGCATCATATAATAATATTTGTGATGTAATTAGAAAGTTCCGTTTGAGGTCAAAATATGGTAGCAATAGAGAAGCAAACACTTGGCAGTCATCCCAGAGGTAGGCTTTTCCAGAAAGTCTAACATATTTTTTATTAGCCAAAGTTCAAGATACATCATTTTAGGTTTTATTTTTAACGATCATTTCATAAACTTAATGAATGTAAATGGGCTTTGATACCTAAAAAGCTGCATTCTCAATTACAGCTCATTTCCCAAGCTAAAGAAGAAGCACAAGATGGAACAGAGAATGAAATCAACTTGCAACATCCATGCCAGAAATGGCATGTAAGGCCAAACTCCTTGCTGGCAGCAATAAGCAAGGCTCTGCTGGCTCTAACAACACAGGAGACCCTTGACAGATTCAGCAGAGAAATGGCCTTTTGCAATGTGTTTTGCATCGCAGGGGCCAGCCACAAAACTGACCGTAGTTAATGGAAATCTTTTGCTCGCTGGCAAGGGCTGAGGATGAAACCATGAACTGGTTTCTGGAGGCTGGGAACAGCACATCTGTGTTGGAGTGAGGGAGCTGAAAGGTTCAGGCTTGGATTTGAAAGAACAAGCTTCATCTTATGAGTTTCTCTCTGCTGAAGCTTAACTAGCTCAGGAACAACCTGACACTCTTTCCTTGCAATGCCTATGGGAGCTGCGAGGAAAGTGGCCCATCCTCGTGCTTGCTCATGCCAACACCAAGGGCCCTTTCTGGTCTTGGAGACTTTTGCACCAGGAGGACTGACAGAATGGTTTGGGCTGGAAGGGACCTTTAAAGATCATCACTTCCAACTCCCTGCTATTGGCAGGGACAACTTTCACTAGATCAGGTTGCTCAAAACCCTTTCCAGCCTGACATTGAACACTTCCAGGGAGGGGTACACACAACTACAGATAGGAATTGTGGCTGTTTCCAAGTTCAGGTATAAGGCATATGCTGTAGGCAGAGAGACCCTGTAACTGAGGACCCCTTTGCTGTCTATACCACCTAACCTTTCCTCTGGGCGAATACAAGGATGCCCACTGGGGGCCATCAGTACTGCAGCGGCTTACTCTGGGCAGTGTGGTATGTGGGGCATGGTTAAGGATCACAGCAGCATCACCTGCTGTTTTACAGATAAACTCATTTGCAAACACAGGATCCATCCACAGTGCAGAACTTGTCTTTAGTAATATCCCAGTGTCATTCCCTATTAAAGAAAAAAAAAAAAAAAAAAAAAAAAAAAAAAGTGTGACAAAATATAAGCCTAACACTATTAATGAGTCTGACTACAAGCGACATACCTGTTTCCCACACACGACTCCACAGTCTTGTCTTACATCCTACCATCCTACTGCTGCTCACTCTCCAAAGAACGTGGAGGAAACTGTGCTACTCAACTGAGGCTGGGCTGGGACTGCTGAGCTCCCAGTACTATTCTTCCAGACTTTCACATTTACCTAGGATTTCTCATTCGAATAAGTCAATTTAGAATTGCCCTCAGGTAACTTTTTTGATCTGCTCTTACCCTTAACATGACAATCAGCTGAGCCATAAATATAAAATAAGAAACATGCAGTTGCTGTCTCAAAAAGCTCTATTCCCAGCTCAGTGCTTTCCCATCTGATTCCTATCACTCTTGCTCCCTGTCTCATGCAGCCAGGGCTTGCTGGAACATTTAACTGAGGATTTAACTGACTAAAAGTACAACAGGAACTTTCCTACTTTCAGATACACATTATTTTCAGGCAACCTATAAAAAAAAAATTAAAAAAAAATAAAAAAAATATGCAGACAGGCTGGAAAGGGTCCAGAGAAGTGCCACAAGGATGATCAGAGGACTAGAAGGCATGCCATATGAAGAAAAGCTGAGAAAACTGGGTTTGTTCAGCCTTGAGAAGAGAAGGCTTAGGGGAGACCTTATCACCATGTACCAGTACCTAAAAGGTGACTACCAAGAAGATGGAGACTGCTTTTTTCAAGGAGTCACATGGAAAAGACAAGGGGTAATGGGTACAAGTTACTCCTGGGGAGATTCCAATTGTACTCCAGAAGAAAATTTTTCAAGATGAGAACAATCAGCCATTGGAGTAATCTCCCAAGGGAAGTGGTGGAGTCCCCTGCATTGGACAGTTTTAAGACTCTGCTCAACAGGGTGCTGCACCATCTCATTTAAATTTTTTTTTTTTTTTTTTAACCTTGAAAGGTTGGACTAGGTGATCCTTGTGGTCCCTTCCAACCTGGTATTCTATGATGATACACAAAATGTAAAGGAGAATAAAATAAAGCCCTGTTTTTCTGTCTGCCTGAGGACATCCGCACACAGGTGGAGACAGTGGCATGTACACTGGTGGGATGGATGTGGAGCCCAAAGAGCTGACTTTCATCTGGACTCCAGCAAGTCTGTCTCATTTTTCTGTCTCAAACAGGGGTGGCAATGCTATTCATTATCTCGTTTCACCTGAGGAAAAATGTTATCAAGGTTAGTAAGGCACTTACATACTACAGACACTAGAAAATTCCCACGCCTGCAAAAGATCATCAAGAAATTACTGACTCTACTTGTTGTACCAAATGTAGTAGCTAGGGGAGAGGATGGCTAATTTTAAAATGACAGTAAAAATACTGACCTCTCTCACTTCTTAAGTGTGCCTTGGATATCCTTGCCAATGTAGATTTTCCAATAGAAAAAACCAAAACACAACGTAGTGGCTGATGATGTAATTAGAGCCTGTGTTAGAACACACTTCTATGAGAGAGATGAATGAAGACATTTTGAATATTGTACTTTTTGATAAATCCAAGATTTGCTGTATTTGGAGCTTTCACTGCCTTAATATTCTTTAATATTGAATGTAATTCTGCATGATCTTGAGTATCTTCCCTTGCTTAGAGCAGATCCAAGCATAGGAACTGTCAGGTGCCAGTGGACATTTTGCAACAGGGTTCAGCCCTCCACAGCAGCCAGGGCGATGTGTAATCCTGGGATGGCCACATGGCTGGCCTGCATGAATGTCACTGGAAGAACATCTCTGGTGGGATCAATTCCCCTCATTACAGAGGCCTCAGAGAGGCACCTGGCTTAGACTCGTCACCTGGGATTCTGCTGCACACCACGGAGGCAGCTCACTCACTGCACACCCCAGCTTGCATAGCCATGAATCTATGAGACATAGCACTGAGAGCAAGAGCCATATGTGTTGGGGGTGTGAGGTATTTTTCTACCATAGTATTTTTCTCCAGTTGCTTTCATTTACCCTCTGGGTGCAATTAGGCTCTCCTAACTTTAACTGCCTAAAAGTTAGGCAGGAAGGCTTATTCACTTGCTTCTTGAGGCTCCCTCTGCAGCTGGGACCACCATGTCCTAATAACAATCTCATCACGTCTTAAGAGATGGGTCTAAAACTGATGGATCAAACCCACTTTGATTCCTTCTGCTGCCTGCGATGGGAGCTGAGGCACCAGGCACCTCACTGCCCAGTTAAGGTATTTGACTTCTGAGAGGCCAAAGACGATTGATTGGTTCTTGACTCCTGGTTAGTGCTGTGCCCACCTTTGCTAGCCATAATGGCAGGCTATGCACCCACCAGGCTCTGCATCCTCCAGCCTCAGGGTAGATTTTCCTATACCTTGAAACTTTTGGCCATCTTTAAAAGAAAGAAAATATCAAACTTTGCAACAGCTGAAAAATTAAGCAAGAAAACCTGATCATGTTCATGCATAGTAATTACTCTTCAGCAGGGTTATTTTGCACTCTAACTCTTCTTAGTATAGTATCATCTCAAAACTCTTGGTGTGCTCAGTGTGGAAAGTCAGTTGAGATGCTATAATGATGTCGAAATGAAATGCTGTCAGCGCAAATCCATAAAATGACATAACTGTGTCAGAAATGAAAGGGAATCATATCAGAGTGTATTCCAGCACCACGCAAAAATTTGTGAGAGGAAAGGGTGCCACAATTTGGGGACAATGTTTGTTATGACAGAAGTGCTCAAACAGCTTAAAAGGGAAACTGCATTCACCAGCAGCATCACTTTTTAATCCAACGGGTTTATCAAGAAGTTGTGTTAATTTCCTCTATAAATAACTCTGTGAGCAGATCAGTGCTTTGTGTTGCAGAAAGAGGTTTTTAAGCAGTTGCAACTCCAGGTTTTCTTCTGAAACAGAGTAAGAAGGTTCATTGCAGTGCTTGCCTCAACAAAAAGTCATTTCTCTTTTGAGAGAAGGAAAACCAAAACAGTTCTTATCCAGTTATCCTTAAGGAAACCCACATCCCCATGTCTGTAATACAATCCTAAAGAAAGGACTTAGTAGTCATCACAGGTAGGACAAATCTATTCCCATATCTATTTTTTCTACTTTGTAATGGTTACAACTGCACAGAAATTCCCATGCCTTTGAGGAAGGATATGTATTTTGTAGCTGTTCACCTCCCTACCATGTAACACCATGTCAGACACAAAACTTGAGGGAGAAGAAGTAGGAGGGGTAGGAACTGGCTTCCAAGGTGGCCTAAGTTCAGCAACTGGATGGGCACCAGTTTGCCTGTGGGAGGTGGTGAGTGGTTGCCTTTTCTCTGCTGCTTGTTTTTCTCTTTCCTTCACCTATTAATCTGCCTTTATCTCTACCCATGAGTTTTCTTGCTTTTGCTCTTCCTATTTCTCCCACTGTCCCACTGGGTGGGAGGAGTAAGTGAGCGGCAGCATGGATGCTCAGGCTGCTGGCTGGGGCCAACGACCAGGGAGATGAACTGACTAGCTGAGCAAAATACAGACTTCCCAATCTCCTGTAATACTTTGCATTTACCATATTAAGTCTATGACATAGGCTTTGCTAAGCTATCTCATAACCGAAACTCTTTATAAATACTTCCAAAAGTCCTCTTTAAAGCCAAGTACTGGCAAGGACATAGCAAAGGGTAAATGAGTATGCTGAAAGGGCAAGCATTCAGCCTTATCTGCTGCAGCACACAGACACAAAACTTCAGCTGCTGTTGCTATTCAGCTCCTATTCCTGCCACGTCCAACAACTAAGCTAGAGCATATCATGGTAAGCTAAGAATTTGCAAAGGCTCAGCACTGACATGAATTTTCTTCCAGGCAAGCCTGTGGTAAACCTTCTCTGGCATGACTGGAAGCAGCCTTACTCCGAAACACTTTTGACTTGATTTGCTCATGATAATGAATTTTGCCATGACCTTTACTATGGTGTCCAAGGCTTAATTACCTTCATTATTAAAAAGGAGTTGTATCCCTTCTGTTTGGAGCACTCTGGCTTCTCCTGGGACCATGCTACACTTGTCCCTGTGTTTGAATACCCATCCATAGTGCTTGGAGTGGCAGCCATGCCAGGGGATGCTCTGGTTACATAAAAGTTTGAAGAGTCAAGCATTAAACTTCTGGCATATGTGCACACAGAGAAGAAACACCTTTATGTGATGGTTCTTGGTGGACATCCTGGGTTGCATGCAGCTACAGTAGTGCTAAATACTCAGGATATATGGTCTGAAAAGTGCTCCTGACAAATCAAATCAATATAGCTTGCAGTGCTTTTATTAGCATCCACTTGTATTCTAAATACCTAGTTTGACAGTACTCTTGGCAGAAGCAATAGATGAGGTATGTAGCCACACAGCTGTCTCATGATGTCTCTTCTAGGAGAAAGTAAGACCTCCTTAAGACACATCCATCCATCTTTCTCCACCTCAGCAATGGAAGCTGAGGCTGCTGGGATAGACCTGAGACCTGCAAAGACCATGTTAATGAAGCTTACTAAACAGATTATGTCCAAAGAAGGGCAGAACCTTCAAAAAAGACGAAAGAAGTTGCCTAAACTTTCAGCTGATCAGAATCTCTCTAAGCGCCTATCTGCTGTAGGGGCTTACATTCCATTTGCCAGTGCTTGATTTAAACAAAGTAAGTTCTGATTACTTTTCTTCAGCCAAAGTTGTCTTTTAACAAAAACTGTATATCTGGTTGCTCAGAAATATTCCATGATTTGGTGTGACAGGTTTTTATCTTTAATGGCCCATACCATTAAAAAAAAAAAAAATTAAATTGTATGGAAGTCTAAAAACTCCACATTGATGTTTTACAGCACATTTTCATTCTGAGATTACAGAACCAAAGCCCTTAAAGAAACACTTGAAGCTGAAGTGAAATACTTAATTTCAGGTCAAGAAATTGTGTGTTTTACATGACCTGAAAAATTTGTCAGAATTTCTGATTACTACAACATTCAGAATAATTATCAAGTGATCATTCAAAATAAGTTTTTAAAAGATCCATCAACCTTTCTAGTGAAATAAAATCCTACCTAAAATGCCTGGAGTTTTGAAAAGCGGTTGCTTTATATCAGCAATGACAGAAAAAAAATGGACAGCAATATTCCTAATTTCAAGGGAAAGATATTTTTCTGCAATGATTCTGCAACTTATTTCTGCTATAGAAATGGTGGTAAGAAGAATTTAAATTTCATTTCTAAATAGATACTCAAGCAGATTAAAACTCCTCAGGAAATCTCTGAAAATGCTGATGATCTCCACTAAATAAAGTTCTAAGGATACTAGCAATTTTGACAAAATATTTTCATTTGACTCAGAGTATCTCATTAGGCTTTCATTTCTGTAAAATATGCTTCCTAAAGTAGTAAAGAAAGTGAAAAAAAAAAAAGTTTCACGTTATGGTAAATACATTTTAAAGCCTTTCAGTTAGAAATCTAGATTTCATCAAGGAAGGCTGATATTCTTTTTTTCTCTGGATTTTCACTCAAAGAAACTCTCCAAGATCTTCTATACATTCATATATTTAAAAAATAAGTCTATTACTATGTCAAATGTGTCTCGCTGGAAAAAGCTATTGACTTTTCCATTCTATTGCTTTAATTTTTCACTACTCTTGTACGCTGGCATACTCCAGGTGGGTGCTGTGTGTGCTTCTGATTATGCCGTGTTACACAGCAGGGAAGCCTCTTATCTCAGACTGGTTGCCTGGTTGAGAAAAAAACACATTTAAGGTAGTAAACACAGCTGTGAAAGAAGTATTTTCTGTTTCCTTGCTGTTTGTTTTAATGTACTAAAATGACATAATTATGGAAGTTTGCAAAAATGTCAAAATGTAAAACACAATAATTTGGTCTATGTGTTTCTATTATAGTCCATATGTCTTCAGATATAGCTTTAAACAGCCCAAGAAAATCTTTAGAAATGTCTTTTCTGCTTTACGCTCTGTTTTGCCCTGATAAATAAACTACAGAGTTTCAGAGAAAAGGAATTTAAAAGTAATCTCGTGGTTACACTAGTATTAAGAAGTGTTCAAATCTTGTTCTTGCCATTTTTCATGCCAGACTGGAACTTTTGGCTTGAAGATTTGTGTTTCTATTGTTTTCTTTCTGACTCTGTGCAAACACTTTAAAGATAGGAAATTTGCAGATCTGTGGAAAAAAAAAAAATTTAAAAAAAAAAGAATAGAGGTTTTGTAAATCTAACCACCACAACTTCATTTGAAGAAAATGAAATCTGAACTCTGAAAGAGGACAATGGCTTTTATTTACTTTTTTTTCAGCTTGCAAAGAAATAGAGTAATGCAATCCCTTTTATTTCCCATTTAAATGAGGCTGAAGCGTTTTCATCTGTGGCATGTAAAGTCTGCTTTGCAAAGAATCAGTTTGGAGGACACACATTCTAAGTATTTGCTGAGAGCACCAGACTTATATTGGTTGAGTAAACAGCACTATAATATTACAATTATAAAAACAAAATGTGCAGAAATATGTGATTGTCACTTTTTTTTAAATGCTCTATTACTTTTGGAAGTCCTAGTGGGAAAAGACTAAATGTGAACCCCTCTAATAAGAAGCTCTGCTCCATTTGAGCTGCAGCCATTCTCCATCACCTATTATTTTACCACAAGTTGAAACAGATTTTGATAGAGATCCTCAGTCCAAACTCGGCCCAGAAACACCCGACGCCATCTCCCCTGAAATCCTGTGTAAGATAACACTAACAATGTCCTGGCCACTTTGGTCTATGGAAGATTTTGTCTTTTATATGACAATGCATAGGCTCACAAAAGGCTGCATAAAGTTCTTTTGACTGTGGCTGGAAAGACTCACACTGGCAGAAGCACTCCTTTGGATCACACTATGCCATCCTTTCTCTCCATCCACAGCTATCATTTTGCTGCCCAGAATGGTTGTAATATGACTGCCTCTCTTCATAATCTCTATATTTTGATCTAGCTTCTTTTCCAAAGCCAGAGAGTATAATTGTCATCTCTTGTATAACACAGCAAAAAGGTTGAGGACAGGCTTTGGAGTGATAACTTTCTCTGCTCTCCAGTCCACCCCGTTCTCTGGACTGTAAGTAAATTGAGGCAAAGAGCAAGCATGACAAGGATTTCTGATCTGCAAATCAGTAACAAGAACCAGAGGAAAAAAACATTTCATGTCCAACTCATCACAGCAGAATCCTCCAACAAAGTGGGAAGGAGAACAAAGAGGGCAGATGAGAGTCCCTAAAGCACAAGTACTGAAATGGGTAAGCTAAGGCAGGAGCTACAGCTCTGTCAATCCAAGTATTGAATCAGAAGAGGGAGTGAGGGCACACAAAACATTCATCTACTCCCACTGAAGCCAGCAAGGACTTTTTCTATTGGTTTCAGCAGGATCAGTATCATGTTAGTGCTTTGTACTAGGTGGGTTTCCTGTGGAGATCAGAGAAAAGGAAGAGGTGACCATGTACACCTTGGTGTAAAGAGCTCCAGGGTTAACTGCTTGTCCTTTAAGTGATGAAGAGTCCCAAGCCTTAATCCAGGTATCATTATGCACCCACGCATTTAACAAAGAGGGGTCTGAAATCAGGGTGATGGCTTATTAACCATGAGGATTTTATTTGACAGCACATGAGGAAAAAAAAAAAAATTTTTTTTTTAATGAAACTGACAAAAAGATCACTGGAAATACACAGATTTAAAAAAACCAGAAGGAACTACAGCAATTATTTGCTCCAATTTCCTGCACAGTACAAGCCATACAACCTAACTGGGTTATGTCTTCATCATTCATTCATCCTCTGCTTGATCCAAAGAACTCATTGGAAAGGGATGCATCTTCATGAAAAAGTACAAGTCATGAAGAAGCCACCATAACCCTTTGGGTTTTCTGCCCAAAGGTTAACTTACCCTTTTTGAAAGAAGAAGAAAGAAAAAAAGATAAAACATGTCTTATTTCTAATCCAAATGTATGTTCAGATAAATACCTTTGATGAAAATTATTTGCCTTCTGTGGGTATTCACGCAGGTGGTACTTTACCTCAAAATACACGCCTGCTTCGAAGTCTCTAAAGAAAAACACCTTATTTCTCATTCCCAAACCAAGGCATTTTCCTGATAATAAAGGAACTAGCAGGCTCACAGAAGCACAAATTATACAGCCCCAAAAGCTATTTTTCAGTCACTGACTAGAGAACATTGTGATGAAGAAATCTGAGCTGAAGAAGAAAATAACCTCCATTTTTCCAATAAATGAAGATCTTCCCAGGAATGTAAAATGAATCTTAAAGCCGAGCATCTTGATGCTTCTTGCAGCAGGGCCTCTTTCAAGGACAAAGATGTAATTCAAACATGGAGACCAGAAAAAGAAGAAAAGTCTTTTTCTCTACATTTATGAATATGACGGTGACCTTCCAGAGCCCCTTGAAGAGGCAGCACTGACAACGCAGCCAGAGACATCCAGCTTCCCTGCAGGGCTGCAAGCAGCTGCAGGCTGGATTGCAAAAGATGAAGGAGAAGGTTCCCCTGTGCTGCTCCCCATACATTTTAGTGAAGGATATAAAAGCTAAGGCAGAAGATTAAATAAAATAATATAGGCCTGGAATTGAAGACATGAGGAAAGTCTAGATTTGTAATTTTTTTTAATAATAATAAGGCTGATCTATAACTGAGGAACTGAACATGAAATGGGTTTTATGACAGATGAAAGTTGTTAAGTCATTTTACAGGTAGTATCTACTGCTGGTTAGCACATACACTGCCAGCGAGTACATATTGATAAGCTTAATAGGCGTAGACAGACAGACCAGGTAACATAAGGACAGAACTATATGGCAAGAAATATGCTTCTGCAAAATCAAAATATGATCTTTAACCTGCAAGGTGTTCCAGACCCTTGTACAGTGTCACTTGTCGTAGTCACTGCTCCAGCAGCGGTTTATTTCTGCATCGATTTGTATGGTTTAATGATGCCTGGCTCGAGCTGACTGCACAGGCACACTAACCTCACACTAAACTTAACATTACCTAAACAGGAGTTCCCAAGAGTTTTTCCAAAGGCTGCCATCATCTGCAAATCCTTCAAGGTCTAAATTATAAAAGTTTGGCTGACTTCTGTAGGATAACAACATATTAGATCATTATGAAAATAGCAGAAGGAAAATTGCAAGCTTAATTTGTGAGGTTTGCAGAGGAAAATCCACGTGCAGCATTGCACAAGGGCCCCCATGGGCGGGCTTCCCCAAGCTCCTCCATCAGCAGCCCTACCCTGCCCTGCTCTGCTCTGCTCTGCTCTGCTGAAAACACACCAAAGGGCCTGAAGAGCTACGCCTCAAATTCCTTGACCAGTCATCTTTTAACAGGGATGTCAGAGATCTGGGAAAGCATTCCTGCGGCATTGGGATGCAAAGGGATTTATCTCACATCTGAAGTCCTGCAGAGAGGCAGCGACCCTGCTCCTATCTGAGAGGCTGAGAAATGAGTTACGACTGAAGGAGATGTGACAGGAGGGAGAGAATAAGCAGAGTGAATGGCCATAGTGGAGATGAATCAACTCTTCCTTGAGGAGCAACTGCCTTTGGCTACTCAGAGCTGAAAGCTACAGCAATAAATTTTAAGGCCTGAAAAGATCATTACAGACATCCAGACCAGCTGCCCACTCATCCAGGACGCTGAATTTCCTGAAGTCGTTCCCTTCTGGCCCTCCTGCCACCACAGACGAGGTCCTTTTCTCCTCTGCTCTTGGGGCGAGGCCCTCCCCAGTGTGCCACTTCCACCACCACTCCAGTGGCCATGACAGACTTCTGCAGCACCCTCCCCATGGCACTGCAGCTGGGCAGCAAGGGCAGCTAGTGCAAACATTTCCTTAGGGGTGTTTTTGGCAAAGAGAGCTTTTACATCCAGCTTTCCAGCCATGCTGGCTCGTGCTCTGCATCAGAGAAGCACCTCCAGCAGCAGTTTTGCCTATGTGGTTCCAAGTCTGTGCTCAAACATCTGTTATGGAAACATCAGACAACTGCACAGGGAGCCATGTTCCTGCAGCTCACACTGCTAACCCACACCACAGATCTCAGAATGGCTCCACTGGGCCTCGCATCAGTCCAAGTACCTATGGCTCCTGGAATAGCAACACCCAGCTACCTGGGGAGCAGGCAGGTAGATGAACAAGTCAGTTGGGAGAAGCTGGGTTTTCTGATTATGTTTCTCTGCTGGATTCTGTGACCGCAGAAAGAGGGCTGAAAACTGAAAAAAAGACTGGGATAGGAATTTCCTGAAACAGCCTGCCCATCCCAGAGCAGATCTCCGTGTTTATAAAGATGGGTCACCTCCATGTTGAGTCCTTGAATCAAAGGAGCTCCCCATCTGCCCCATGAGCTCATGTGGACAGAGCTCCAAGAGGGAAGGGAATGGACAAGTTCACGAAGTACTTCCCATTCTGGAGAGGCAAGCCATAGCTGGACTGTGAGTGCCAGGCAATGCCCTGCCTTGGGAAGGTTGTGATGCATCAAGAAACAGCTAAGCAAACCCTCAGTGACCCTGGCAGGCACACCGCGAGGAAGGAGGGAGGAGGGTTGCAGGCAGAAGTCTTCCATCTCCAGGAATCTCCACATCATCTTGTCCTGCACATTTGGCTCAGCCTTCTACAGCTGATGCTAAGGAGGAGCTCTGGCCCCTCCTTTCAGTCACGTCAATTCCATTTAGGGGAAATAGGTGCAAGTGTAAGCTTTTCGTGTCAGCATCTTGGCAAGTAAAAGAGACAACTACAATTTGCCCTAAAAAGCAAATTCTAATTCTTACCATTGCACGTCATGGTTTTATGTGCAGTGCAATTTACAGGCGAGACGAGCGAGGCCAGCGGAGCCCATGCTGCAGCTAACCCCAGCAGTGAGTCCATCAGCCACTGAAATGCTGAAGTGACAGGTTTGCTTCATTATCTAGAGGCCTAGTATTTCCCAGGCACACACAAGCAACTGGAAGACAAAAGGCTGTCCGGAGACACCAGACTCTTGTGAATGCTTTGGGATAGAAGGCAAAACATCTACAGCAGTGCTTGAAAGACCAGACAGGCATCAATGCCAAGGCCACATGTGCATCCTTCCATCCACACTGATGGTGACCTTCACAGGAACACAAAACCTCCTTTTCTTTTGGAGTGATCTAAATTCTCCAAAGCAGAACATGTCATGCCTAGGTGGAGAAATGCCCATTTCCACTCCCTGAACTAGCTGTACCTGGAGCCAGAGGCTCTGCAGAAAGCTCTACTGAAATCTGAGCGAAATGTCCTAGACTCTTTCCCTAAGTTATCTGTCCAGTCTTTTTCTCATCCCCTGCTCCCAACTGTTTCTTTACAACATCCTTTTCTACATTTTTCCCCTTTTATCACTGCTGTGAACATCCTTCTGGGTAGTTCGCAAGCCCTCTCCACTAGATTCCTGTTAGCTTTTGCCCATACCGAACAGGACAAGATTTTCACTTTGAAGCAGAGGTTGTTTCTTTTTTCCCCTGCCTTAGGTAAGAATACAAGGACCTTCAGTCCTTTTGCCACTTCATTCTGAAAATACTCTCCTAGGTAAACAAGTCCTAAGCCTAAGACAGTGCCCTGTAATGCCAGGAAAGCCCTCAGTTATTGAAGATGTTTGGAAATCACCATTTTCTGATGCTGTAAAAGAAGAGTTAATCCATGTTCCACTGTGAAGGGCCGTTTGCAGGGTTTTTTTTTTTAAAGAAGGGGAAAAAAATTCCTTTCATTCTTTGCCAGCAATTTCCATGGAAATAAAGTTTCCAGCAAAAACTCGCGCTGCCCAAACAAAGTATTTTATCCAGAAGTGATTTTCTCTGAACAATTGCAAGATTTCATCCAACAGTCTGAGAGGCTTCATCCGAAATATTTCGCTCGTTGGCTGTAAACAAAGCACCGCGGAGCGAAAGAGGACGCAGAACCCCCCGCAAATCCCCCCGCTCTCCAGGCAGGCCCAACGCGAAGGGTTCGGCCGCGGGGATGCTCCCCAGCCAGGACCGGGGCAGGGCGGGGCGGCCGGTGGGCACCGGCCGGGAAACAGACCTCCGTCCCGCCGCGGGGCTCGGTCGGGGGCCCCAGCGCTGCCTCCGCGGCAGCTCCCCGGAGCGGGCGGGCGGTGGGAACAATCGCCGCGTTGTCCGGCCGCGGCCGCCGGCCCGGCGGCTCCCGCGCCCCGGTCCCCGTGCCCTGCGGGGACAGCGCTGGCGGGGCCGCCCGGCTCCGCGGCCG